>VWZL01002880.1:168326-389861 GCA_013396915.1 Stercorarius parasiticus
GGGGGGGGTGGCCCCGGCTCCTCTCCCAGCCGATGGCTGTGCGAGGCCGGGAGCTGAGGTGGGATCGCTGCGGGAGGAGGAGGAGGAAGAGGAGGAAGAGAGCCGGCCGGCGTAGAGCAGGGGGGGCGCGAGGCGCCGGATTTGAATTGACTCTTCTCTTCAAGCCCCGGCTCCCGCCCTCTGGAAAGGCGGCCCCGAGTTGGCAACCGTTGGCTGGGCGAGCGGCGACCGTCGGTTCGGTGGGTAAAGGCACCGCTTCACCCGCGAGACGGTTTCCAAAATCCAGGCTTCCCGGGCGGAGTGCGTGCCTCCGGCTAACTCCCGCCTCGGTCTCCTCCTTTGCATTCAGCCGATGGCTTTATTGGAATGAAGTTTATTAGATTTCACCCGTAGATGGAAAGTCCGTGGGATCTTGAGACCCGTCAGTCCTCCAGGGAGAGCTGGCCATGTGTGACATGCAAACGACTGGTTTGTGCGGCTGCACGCAAGCGTTAAAAATAGATTGCTTCTCTTTGGAGAGCTGTTAGGTAGTATTAGAAATTATGATAGCGTTTAGCAACACATTTTAGTTGACATTTTAATGTTAAAGCAGGAAGATGCTTTTATGCTAGCCCCATTTTTTTCTTTTTAGAGAAAGATTTAGCTGTGATTTGGAATAATTTCTTTTTCAAGCGGGCGCTGTCTTTTAAAAAAGTCAAAAGCTGCCCACACTTGCAAACCTAAAGCCTTCCTAAAAGCTATGCCAAAATATGCTTGTTATGATTCTATTTCTAGAGGTTTCTCACACTCAGTGGGATATTGTTGAAACAGCAAGGGTTGTACGTTTTAGTGGCAGGATTTTCCCTCTGGCTTCAGATACCACTCGCTCCCTGCTTTTGAGCTATGCTTAATACATATGTTTAAAATAAAATAATAATAATAAGCTCCCCTTTTCCCTCACAGCTGCAGATTTCCCCTCCAGCTTCTTTGGTTTCATTCCCAATTCACCGAATATAGTAAAAAAAAAAAACCTCTTCCAGTTTTTCCTCAAATGTTTTCTCCATGTGGTTAGTACTGCTGCTTCCCGCTCCTGTTTTCAGCTGGAGCTGACCAAGCTGACAGCTTCTTCTAGATGGAAGAGATGAACTGCAGTGGGTGCAGGGTGGGTCGAATTAATTCATGGACCCCAGTTTGTCATTGCTCAAGATTTTGGGCAGTTTCACTGGCACAGCTTGGAAATAATTTGCTGCTGCTGCCTAGATTGTAAGGTAATGTTATGAGCTGAGTTGCACAGGTGCATAGGTGAGCATGTGGATTGCTGAGAAGTGTAGGGCTGATACGTCCAAATTGTACTTCTTCCTTTCCTTGTGAAATCTTGAATAGGTGTGCTGAAGTCAGTAGAAATATTCCTTTTGGAGAACACTCTTGGCCCTTGGAACATGCTTTTTTGTTTCATGAGACTTGGAGGATTTTTTCTCCAAATGTAAGGTCTGTGACTTTTTTGTATTGTGGACTGGGCTACATAATAATACAGTATTTAATTTAAGAACTCTTCTTGTATCTTTGTGACTGTAAAGTGTCGCTGTTGAAGCTTTCATAGGTGATGAAGAGGAATTAGAAAGTTTTAGGTGAATTTGAGTAGTATAACTTATTTCTGATGTAGTTCCATTTTTTTTATTATTATTTTTTTGGACTGGGCATGGAAGTAAAAAAACAGTTGTTTTTTCTTGCTATGTCAGGTGTTGGTTGGTAACCAGCTGGGGGTCCAAGCTGGTCACTTGGTTGGTGACCAAGACTGGGGTGGTGTCACAAATAAGCTGTTTAAAAAGTATACAGTAGTAGAAGCCCAATGTCTTCATATAGTCTTCATTTTGTTAAGACTATGTCACACTTTACTTCCATTTGTACAATAAGTGTTTTGAAGCGATTTCTTGTGTACTAGAGATAATTGGGTCTTAGTTTCATTGCAGTTAGTGGGTTAGTTTCAGGAAAAGCCAGTTTTTCAGTTTGTCTTCAGGGAGTACATCTGTCATAATTTTGCTTTCTTCCCATTCTGTCTCTGCAGCTGTTCAGTGCAGTTTATTACAGTGACACCCGTTAACACAGTTTCAGTTAATTGTCTGTCAGAGTTTGAATTATACACTCTTTTTACCCAGAGGTTTATACAGCCCTTAAAAATACTTTAGTAAGAATTGTGCTATGTAAAACCTTTGACCTGAGGATGTAGATTTTCTCATGTATAATTATTTTTAAAAATCTTGTTCTCTTTAGCTATTTGCATAACAAAGACTGACACACTTTACATCTTTCTTTTTGATCATTGCTCTACTCGGGGTCAAACTGAGTGAAAAAGTGTACAGTGTTCTTAACTGTGCTGTAGTAGCATAAAAAGTTCTGTGGTGCGTTGCACGTGGGTGTACGTGTTGCCCTGCCAGTTTTATGGGGTGATGTCTGGATTTCTACTCTGAGGAAGCTAGGAAAAAGGATTTGGATTTTTTTCACTCTTATCTGTGCAACTCCTGGGACTTAAGTGTGGGAGAAAAAAAGTAAAAGGAAAGATCTTGGCATTGCTGTCCAGTGTGGTTTTGGGATTTTGTTGGTTCTTTTAAATTAATCTCTTGCCGAGCTAAGAACGGAGGAGCATGATAATGCATACTGGTAAAAATAGTGAATTTGCTGATTTTAACCCATTGCACTGTGTCTGCCAGCAAATACTGGGAAGTAGGCAGAAATGTCTGTATTTCTAACTGTATCTAGTTATTTATGTAGAGTTAGATGTTTGTTGCTCACCTCCACAAGGATATGTAAATCCAAATGTTATTTTGTGGACTGACATTGATTAGATAGGATTATCATCTGGTCATTTTGTTTGCATAGGATTTTACAAGTGTTTTGAAAAAAGCTTACCGCTCTCTCCGAAATACAGTAGCCAGAAGAAACGTTGCAGGCATTGTAATCTCGCCTTTAAAAACGATCTGAGCAATTTTATCAGGTAAATCCAGAGTTAACATTTGTACGTTTCAAGTTTGTACTTAATCAATGAGTAAAACCCAGGGCTTAGCTTTCAGAGCTAGCATGATGGAAAAGGATGGAAAAGCCACTGGTGAGGTGTCTCAGGAAAAGCACAAGAGCCTTCATCCTCTGGAGCAGTGCAGCAGAGCGCGTTGCAAGCTCTACCAACCTCGCCAGTACTGCCCTGCTGTGGCGGGCTCATCTGAGGGTGCTTGGTGGCTACAGAGTCAGGGCCTCTGCCCCATCTATGCCATTTATTGCAGTGGTGTGATTGCACGAAGCGCTCTTAGATGTTTTGTCCACCCTTGGAAATGGGGTAACATTGCCAGCAGAGTCATGGCTGTTTTCTATGAAGCTGTATTTGGTTGAAGGCTGGCGTTTGCCTGAGCCCCCCAATAAATGGGTATAATAAAGTCCTGAGGAGAAATAACTATGAGCATGCCATATGTTGGTCTGTCTGATTTCTGAAAGCATCGTTTTAATAAGAAACAAACATTTTTCAAGGAAATGAAACTGAAACGACACGCAGAAGTTCCTGGGTTATTAGGAATTTACACGTCACTGAAAAGTCAGGGAATGTTTCGCTTGGTGATGTGGCAGCCTTTATTATATTAGGGCTGCTGGACTCTGTTGTAGCTTTTCAAGTGTTGGGTTTACTCTGCAGGTGAACAGTATGTGGGCTTTTGGGGCTGGTGTAAGAATTTGGGACAAACAGCTTTTGACAGAAGAGTCAGGGTTCAAGGGCACTGTTTCGTCGGCCTTGCTTCAGGGAAGCATTCATTTTGCGGAGGGGGTTGGGAAGTTTTTCTGTGGCGTGTGTGGGTGCAGTGAATGTTTTGTGGAAACTTCGGGACTAAACAGCAATTAGGTGGTTGCAGGCAGTTGTGGGGAATTGAGCTCAGTAACCTGGGTAGTTTCTTCCTGTCCTGCGAGCGTTGCAGGCTGAGTGCATCATTTTTACTTATTATTGGTATGAATCTTAAAGCTTACATGCTTTTATGCTTACATGTGAATTCTCTTTGGTTACAGGCGTAGTGATTGTAGCCGATTTGTACCATAAAACTAGCCAGGTTACAGTCAGTCTTAATGAACCTGCCTTTACTTCTGACCCATTGAAACTGACAGACCTACTTCAGTTTCAGAGTATGTTTTAATGAGATCAGAGTTGGATCAGATGCATTGTATATGCACCTGATTATATTAAGTGTATGTCAAAATAAAGTTAAGTGAAAAACATAAGCATTTTTATGACTGCGAAGAGTGAGAACTTCAAATAAAAGTAATATTGCTGGCACTCAAATCTCAGATTAGGAAAGGCAAGAGAATGATATAAGTGATTTTACTGAAAAGTTTGATAGCTTTTCTATTCTGCCTTTTTCAGTGTAAAAATACCTCCGTATTTTTAGTTAAGGGTGTCCCATGAAGAACGAGTTACTGTAGTTTGGTTGTTTTTTGTTTGTTTTTTTTTTTTTTTTTTCTTGAAGATTAAAAAAAGCATTACTTGAATTCACAGTATTCCCTAAACGTGCTGGGAAAATGTGTATGTCTGTGGTTGAACAGGGAAAGCCTGCACCTTCAATCTGCACCTAACCATCCCTATCCATAATCTGTGTTTATTTTTAATGCGGTTCTTGTATGACTTTGAGGTCATCATCACCTGATAGAAACCCATAGTCTTTGAGGCAGAGGCACAGTGATTCCCTTAAGAGCAGCAGCATTTCAGTCTTTGGGGTTGTAATTCTTACTAGTTGTTCTAGTGTTATCTCTAGAACATGTGTTCTGAACTGTGGATATGTGGATGTGGAACATCTGGTGGGAACAGTTTAAAATAATCTTAGAAGTTGAAAAAAGCTGTTTTATTACTTCTAATGACAAAAATTCTAGGAGGTTAATCTTAGGAGGTTTGAGACTTGCTCTTGAAGCCAAATGCTGCTTTCCCATCTGTGATTTAGCTCCCTGTAAGCTCAGGTTAGGTTCAAAGATGGGAAAACGAGATGGCTGGATTTTAACTCTTTTCTTTTCTTTCTTTCTTTCTTTCTTTTTTTTCCCCCACATGAATCTGTAAAGGAATCTCACAGAACCTTCATCAAATGGGATATTTATTGTAAAGTTACTTTTGAGAACACAGGCTTTTCAATGTGGCCAACTTCAGAAGCCCGACTAGAGTAGACAAGGAAATGAGTTGCCTTACCTAATGCTCTGTACTCCAGGAAAGTGGCTTCTGTTCCAGCTTCTCTTATTTTCTGAAGAACTGTGGAGAGTGCTTGAATTGGGAGGTGTGAATATTGCTCTCTCCTTCAAACTACAACAAAAAAGATGTTTAGTTTGTTTTTTAAAGACATGGTAGGAAGGAGAAGCTTCCTGGCCTTTCCTTATGATGAGCTCAAAATACACTTATCCAAAAAGATGTGGAGGAGCAATTTTGAATTTTCTTGTTTTTTGCAAGCTCACGAGTGGGTCTCAGTATATATACGCAATGTTTTTTTGCTTTGCGATGCATAGTCCTTTTCAGACCATGTGGGAATGAACCAAGAATTGAGGATTTTGACCAGGAATATATAAGTTAGGTTTCTGAGATAACTTGATTTTTCTTTATTTTCTTCCATATTCTCTTTACTTTGTTTATGAGAGGTATTTCCATTCTAAGTAAGTATGTTCTTTTACATTGATATTGTTAATATTTCTTTCAATTGCAGGAAGAGTATGTAAACTACTAGAAAAAACACCTTACAGAGTAGATACGTATCCCTCTGGTTTTGGCCTTGTAGCAGCTAATTGTTTTTTCAGTCGTCTTAGCCCATTTTGGATTTGAATGTCGGCTCTCTGTCTTTATAAGTGACTTTATAAGTATCAGAACTTGGCTCTGGATCTACCACATTTCTACCAGCTCTGTATTCAGATGATTTTGATGGTCCAGGCTGGTCTGTGTATTTATTCGTTGGCAGCATTTCCGTCCGCCGTACACACAAAGTTGTGCTCTGCTTCAAAGAGAATTCTTCTACCACTGTAAGAGGTTGTTAGTTATGATTCTTTATTCTCTGGCATCAGACATTCTATGTGAACTTTTATGCTATGAAGTGGTGACAAAAGGTCTTGGTGAAGTGAACCATTCAGTTTCTCTTTAGTGAGCAAAGTTTGCATCTCTGAACTGTTACATGTTTCTAAGACAGCCATATTAAATCCCAGTGTGTAAAGTCACTCCGTGGGAGGCAGGTTTCCGCCACCTCTGTTTGCATGTATAATATGAAAAAGGAGGCAATCTTGCAATGCTCAGGCTCTTAAAACTATGTTAAGTTCTGTGGAAGCGTAAACTAGTCTCAGGTTGAGTTGGTTGTGATTTGGTAGTGATGATAAAATTAATTCCCCCCAAAAATGCTCATTTCTTTTTATATGAATCACTTTTGGAAGGGAAGATACTTTTGTGCTTTTTTTGGAAATAGTGCCAGGCTTTGGTTAGGCTCTTTGGGTTTCCTTATTTGGGGAATTAGTCTTATAAAAGTTGAAAGCATTATTGAGTTTACTACAATGAGATGTTCTCAGTGAACAAAGTTGAAGTTGTTAACTGTATACTGAAGGGTCAATGGAAAGAGTTTTGCTGAAAGGTATCTAGAAAATCCTAACTCACATGAAAATGAGGAGATTGGATTTTCTGCACTGACCTAGAAGCAAAAAAGTATTCTGGCATCTGATTTCGAAATCCACACCCTAGAGGTATGTAAGAGGGCTTTGCTGCCAGCAGAACACCCAGACCTCGTTGATATCACGATTGATATGTGGTAAGCAAAGACTGAGGGGATTTGATGTGCATCTAGAGGCCTTGTCAGTTTAACTTATGGTGGATATGCCTTTCTGCACTTGTCTTGTCATGTGTTTTCTGCTCTTCAACTTACAATTTTTATTAGCGTTTTACATGTAAGTGCTGACTAGCTATTTACAGCTTCCTCAATTTTTCTGAATTTGGTTTCATTCCACAGAGAATACACACGAAAATCTCAATGCCCTGTGAATAGCAGTTAAAAAGATACAGAACCTTTTGGCTTTACATCAGTGGTTCATGTGCAGTTGAACTCAATATTGCTAGAAGTCTGGCCGTTTGGAGGAGCTTCTGTGTAATCAGTTAGCGGTCTGATTCCTGAAGAACATGGCGCGAGAAATGCGCCTGCAGGAGGATGTAACTCTCACCTTCGAGGGTGGTGCCTTGCAGAGTGTAGATGGTGCATCTTTATTTAATCTGAGAAAACTTGGCTTGCTACTGCTGATGTTTCTTTTTTTATATATGTTAGTGGATGACTTTAATCTTCTATTTCGTAAATCTGGCACTTTAAACAGGAATAAAATGGTTCCAAAAACATATTAGCCAAAGCAAATATTTACACAAGCAGGAAAAATGTTATTGTATTGCAAATCTAGTGTCAGAATGGGCAGGGGAAGTTAAGCACATTGACTGCAGATATTTAGTGGTTTTTTAAGACCTCTCAGAACAAACTGTGTTTTTGTTTTGGGGTGAAAGCGTCTGTGGGGTTGTCATTGATGCTTTCCAGTTTTGTTCACCTGCTCCTATGATGACTGCCTAATTAAGCGTTCTTGAGATATTCAATGTTCATATTTCAGATGCTGTTTAAAGTTGTTTGTTTTCCTTTGTGTGCTGTAAATCCTCGAATGCCATCAGAAACACAACTTGATGACTGTGTATTATTATCTTGGGTTAAGTGCTGTCTCATTGCTTTGCAGGCTGCCTGCTGTTTCCCGTGGAGATCATGAAACGACGTCGGCTTCCTAGCAGCAGTGAGGATTCTGACGACAATGGCAGTAAGTGCTCCTTTGTTGTAGAGTGCAGTAGGTTATGAGTTTGAAAATACATTTCAATGCAGTGTTTGATGTGACAAGAGGCATTTTGCATATTGGATGGACTGGTAGAAATGTGTATTATAAGGATCTAGTTTTGAACTCAGTCATTCTGAGCACAGGTAGATTCAGGATCCCTGCACTGTATTGTCTATACAGTGTTAGTTAATAAGATAAAAGAAGAGAAAAAGTTGGTCGTTGTCTTTACAATCTTTGCAAGCCACATAACTTACAATTACAAGGACAGAACTTGGATGGAGACGTCTGCTAACATTGTCCACAGCTCAGTATTTAACCAAAGTTTGCATTAGGATTTTAAATTTGCTTTACTGTTCTCGTACTCTCTTATGCAATGGAAAGGTATATTGCTTCAAACTTAAGTAGAGGAGATTGAAGGAGCATAAAAGTTGTTCCTTACTTCTTTTGAAGATGATCTTACTTGAGGGATAACTTTCAAGAATTTGGATTCAGTAAATCAGTAATTTGGGTGCAGAATGTATTTATTTTGTTGTAACTGTTTCTGTACTGACCTAACACTGAGCTCTGTATGGTGTATATATAATCTCTTGTGTTTGGATTCCAGGGATTGATAATCTTTCATTTAAGCAGAAAAAAAAAGAAGGGGGGTGTGGTGGGGGTAAAATGGCAGTTTGGGAAACGTGCCAAGGTGTTGTGTTTGCCCAAGCAAGCAAGTTGAGTGTACTTGACAATAGTGCAGCTTAGCCAGCTGTCAGAGATTTTCCTGCTTTTAATTTGATCTATCTGGGTGCACATCTTCGAATTGGAAGTCTTTTCCGAGTCTTCAGTCTGAAATGTAACAGAAAATTATCAGGGAGGTTTCCTAGGTGCTTTTGAAAGCTTTACTCTGAGAATGTAGCCCTGTGCTGCGCTGTGGGCCCTGCACAGGCAACTGCTTCACCTGCACGTGTTTCTTAGGTGTGTTCGTGCTTCACGGGAGTCTGCTCAGGTACGGCCAAATCTGCACCTTAAAACAACATTCAGCAAACTATTGCTGAAATGAAGGAGTGGTAAAGGGATTGGAGGAGGTGAGAACTAGCAAGCTGATTAGGAGTGCGTCCAAATAAGGATTGAGTAAAATCTATTAAAGAGGTGTGGGGTTTGGCTTGGTTTTGGAGAACTACCTGCAGTTGGAGGATTTTGGTAGAAAAAAATCCAGAATCGGACCTGTTTTTTCTTGATTAGAAGTTTACTTGGAGTTATTAAAATCGAAGCTGGTGTATTTCCTCAAAGGTGACGTGTACTTCCCCAAAACAAAGATGTGTTTTTACTTGTAAAATAGACAAGTAGCAACAAATGTGATGTCTTTCATTAGAATTTTGCTTTACCCTCTTTGCATTCCCTAGGAGCTTTATATAATAGTGTTTCAATTTGATAATAGTGCTTATTTTCACTCTCTTATCTGTTTTTTTTTTTTTACCTCTTTGATCCCTTCATGTGCCTTGTGTTACAGGCTTTACCAAATAAAATATGAAGCAGATAATCTTGGAATTGAAGTTCTGAAATAGATAGAGTTGACTGATCTGTTGCTGATTATAATGCTTGTTTGTAATGTCATTTGATATATAACTATCTGGAATAGAGCTGTTGACTTACTGAATTATGTATTCCAAAAAACTGTATTTTCATCTGTTCCATAGATCAAGATCTAAGAAAATGAGTTAGGAAAAGAAAAACAAACCCTTGCCCTTTTCTGATCTCTCTATTTTAAAGCCTAATTAATATGAATAACTACTTGTTAAATAGATTACATGGCAAAAGGCAGTGGAATTTTAGAAGTGTTTTCAAGTATTGTTTGAAATACACACCACTTTCCTGTTCTTTATGCTTTTTTTTTTTCTTAACTAGATTAGGTTTTTTTCGCCTTGTGAAGTTACTGGGCAAATTCAGATACAGGTTCTTGCATATTCATCCTGTTACATACACATGTTCAAACAGATGAAGGGTTAATAGTCAGAAGCTGAGATAACATTTGATGTAGGGTCAGCATCTCCAAGGCTTTTTGTCATTCATGCTTCTCTGAGAACTATGCCTGACGCTCGGGCACTTTCTCTCCACTTTTCCTGTTACAGGAGATCCGAGCAGTTCCTTGCAACTATGTTTGAGTGTCAGGGGTCTCCCCTTACAGGTTTCACCTTCATTTAATCTCTTCTTGTCTTCAGTAGAACTACTGATTACTCTCACTGTGTTAATTTCTGTATTATTACTTTGTCAATAGTATCTCTGATTCGCTGTACTCATACTGGTGTTAGAAGGGTAAGCAAATTTTGTTGCCTAAAAAAATAAAAGGTAAAGATATCTGTGAATTTCTGGGCTCTTGTGTTGAAAGCTTTAAGTTTTTCACTAGTTATTTTCCCTTCTCAGAGTTTCCAGAGGCAGAAAACAATTAAATAGACCATTCTAAGCACTTCAAACAGCCGTCTTGTAATTGAAAAGTTGAAATTTTAATCAACACTTAGTTGGAATCCTGTTGCCAAACATCTGCTTCCCTTCAGTCAGTGGCACCTCTTGACCCTCCAGTGCTCTTCTTGCATTCCCATCATGCTGAAGTCGATAGTCCTTCGGCTTGGAGCTCAGTACTGCTCACCCTCATCCCCCAAGGTGGGGATTTGGCCTCCAACTGTTGGGTTTCTCCAGTTCTGAAGTTGAGTTTTCATGCTGTGCCTTAGTAGTGTGTGTGATCAGGCGTCTCAGATTCATCAGGAGTGTCACTGGGTAAGTGTTGTTGGAGTAATTTGAATGATGATGCTTGTCTGGGGTAGACTCCAGCACGTAGACAAGTGCCACCTGGAACATATTTTGGCATGAAGAAGTACACAGTTTATTTTATTGAACTCAGGAACCTGAATATTTATAAGGTAATAATAATGATGCTACTAATAACGGAACTTACCTGAAATAATAAATGAACATACAAAGATTGTTTTCCGTTAGATCACTGAACTGAATCAGTTTCCTTGGCAGTCACAAGGTGATAGAAAAACAAACCTCATACCCCAAGCACTAAAAATGTATTATACTTAAGGTAGAAGCATCTGTAGTCCTTCAGAGAAAGAAAAAGGTTCTCTGCTTTTGGGAGATGAAAGAAGGGAGAATCGTTTTCATTTAGGGGTGAAATACAGAAGAGAAGAACGCTTAACAACATGGCTGCAGTCCTAGGGTATGTACATGTATGTACTGATTTATGTAAGATATTTTAATGTGGGTGATTATGTATTATTTGCAGTATTTTAAAGCCTTGCAGCTTAAAGACAGAACCTTTGCTTTTCTCATCGCTTCTTTTTTGCCCTCTGACTTGATTCTTTCCCAAAAGCTAAGTGCAGACTTCAAGCCCTCAGAAGTGTTTATTTTATGTCCTTCAACCTAACTACTGAAAATCCTTGAGCTGTGTCCCCTTAGAATCAGAGTTCTAAATCCTCATTTAGACAGAGGCCAAAATAGCATATTTGAAGCACTGAGCAAGAGGTGTCAGGGAAAGTTGTGCACAGCGGTTCTGCAATTTGTCCCTGAATATCTTGGGTATGTTCTCAGAGATTTCGTTTTCTGAAGTTATAGGTCACTTTTGAACATTTTATCCATGAAATATAATGGAATGAAAAATGGCTGCAGGCATAGTTCTGGATTTTGAACTTTTGTCTAAATAGAGAGGAATGGTATTGGGAGAGGCTTGGGGAAGGGTTTAAGATTACTGGCACCTCAAAGTAATGCTTTTTTTTGTCACCTGGCAGCTTGTTACTCTCTGTCCCTTTCCAGGTAATGTGTTACAGCAGCTATAATAGACACTAATATTAGCCAGGCCAGTCATAAAAGCCTTGTGATGTACATGCCATCTTCTTCAAAACCCGTATTGAGTAAATTACTGATGTCTACCTCAAACTCAGTTACATCCTTGTTACTTGCATGGCTGGCTAGGGCCTTGGTAGTTTTTAAGCAATTTTTGTTACATTGTATTTCAGCTTGCTCTGCCACTGCATAAAGCTCCTCCTCTTTATGATTCCAGGTCTTACTCTAATTAAATGTTAGATGCTGAAGCCGTTTTATCTTTCATGGTCTTAGTCTAATTAAATGTTAGATACTGAAGGCATTTTGTCTTTCCTCCTCAGTGTTTGACCTGACTTCTTAGCCTCATTGGTCTGTAAATCTGCAAAGGTGTTTTTTGCTGAATATTCCACGTGCGTTGTTTCCTGGTGAGATAAAGTCGTGCGGTGGAGTAGTTTCCATTTAGAGCTTCAGGGCATTCCTTTCGCACAAATTGCTTGGACATGAGGACAGATTGTGTTTGAGACAAGAGCTGAAGCTCAGACAGTTGTATCGTGGGGAGCTTGGGTGAAATCCAGGCCCTCCCTGATGTCGAAGAGAAGTTCGGTCACTGTCTTCCATGAGCAAGGAATTCAAAGCATGATTTTCTTCACACTTTACTTGCTCTCCCACAATGCCTCTTCATTTATTCTTGGAGGGGTTATCAGTTTATTATACTCCTACATGCAGAGTGTCTGAGAGAAGAATGAAGACACTTGCAGATGAAAAATACTTCCAAGATTTACAAGGTTTCACATCCGTTCTGAGAAATGAAAGATTTAATACTTACGGATTATGGAATATAGTTCTATAATTTAGATGGCCCCTTATTCTATCATTGCTAAACAAATGTTATTGTAAAGTTAAATACATTTTGCTAATATCCATTGCTCTGACTGAATGGCGTTTAGAAAGGGCTTTTCATCCCAGTGGGTTCCCGTTGTGTTTGAGATGGATCCCAGAGTTGCCATCGCAAAGGTTGCTGAGTACATAACCTGTGGTCTGTACGTCATTTACTGCAGAATTGCAGCCGCTGCAGGCCTGAAATGTGGCAATTCCTTAGCAGTGTGCCTAGTGCTCTGCGGTGTTCTAGGAAAAGGAAATGAAGAACGTTTTTAGGTTTTCAGTTGAACTGCTGGTAGGTGAGGGATGGTGATGAAACAACAGAGTGTAATGTAGTTACAGTGCTGGAATTTGGGCAAAGCAGCGAGTTTAGCGATCACTGCTGTGCTTTTGAAGAAGGGTTGTGGCATTTGGAGCGACGACAAGTGGTCAGAGCTAGCATCTTACCGGAAGGGTGGGCTCACTGGGGCAGGGGGACTTTCGGTGAAATTGGTACGCTTTTGAGCTCTCTGGAAGAGTGATTTGAAAGGCTTAGCTGGGCTGATGGGGTATCCCATGTGAAGAAGGGACATCACATAATCATCGCTATCGTTCTTGGAGAGGCAGGCTTTTCTTTACACGACTGCTAACGCGGACTACACCTAACTCCACTGGAGTTTTAAGGCCTGACAACATCATGTTGTCAACCTATGAATGCTAGCTGGGGAGCTGCTCTAGTTGGCTTCCATAACCTGTATTAAACTTGTGGTAAAACTTTGTATGCTGTTATGGTAGAACATTGCTGCAGTGGGAAGCCTTGCTCTAGGGACCTAGAGTGGCACTTAGGTCTTGTGATAAAAAACAGGATGGGGTCCAGGAATTCCTCACCACTAGAAGTGTGACATATGCCTCTGTGTGTGTTCTTTGAGATTCTAAAACTCAAGGTTGTGCTACTGAGAAAAGGGATCGTAGGATTGAAGGGCTGTGGTGGGGAGCTGCAGGGGCTGTTCATTCTGCATGTCAGATACTGAGCAGTCGTGCAGTTGTGGTAAAGCGCTGCAGAGACCGCGTGGATCCGTGCATTGCTCAGCAGCTGCAACTGGGTACTTGTCCATTGACACAAATTTTGAGTAGGATCGGTGTTGACAAGAGATAAAAGGCCGCTGCTTTTTCTGTTTTGATCTTGAATGAGATTATTGTATAATAATATGCTATTATATAAAGATAAGGAAGATAGATGGGCAAATCCTTCAGCAACAGAAACAGGAGAAGGGGAATTTGGCTGCGTGAAACGATGCCATAGGTTGTGTTTGCATACATGCTGCTTTCTCTGTGATAAGGCCTGAAGACTTCTGCACAGCCGGCTCTTTCTGTACCTAACATAATGGAAAACGGCCCTTAGAATAGTCTGCTTCTGTTTTATTTGTGCTGGAATTCGGATCTAGACATGTGGAGTTACGTCGAAGTGACATAGAGCCTTACTGTAGAGAGCTGTGGGCCAGGCAGCAAATGGGGAGCCTCTGAGCATCTATGTTTTCTCTTCAGGCTGCAGATCTTTCTGACAGAGTGTTGGCAGCAGCACCTCGTTGGTCTCAGAACGAGTTGAGGAACAGTAGAGGCAGCTGGAAATGCCAGCGTTAAGCAGAAGTGACAGCCAGACATACATCCATGTCGGGGATGTTTTGCTCTGTTGTGCTGCCTGGTGTAATGGTGTATTTACGGTGGGAGAAGTGCTTTCAGCCGCACGGTGATCTGAGGCTTTGAAGTGTTCAGAGGCTGTAGCAGCAGGTCGTTCTCCGGGGACACAGCTGGGTGCCTTGCAGGTGGCTTTACAACAGCCTTGTGCACCGTACATAATAGCTGAGTCTTTTCTGCTCATGCTGGGGAGTATATTAGTTGTGGGGTAGAATTCCCCCAGGGCTTGAATTGCTTTATCAGTCCCGAGTAATTTCCTGTTTTGAAGGGCTTTTTTGGAATCAAAACATATTCTTGACACATCATTTAATAAATTGATACAGTTAAAATTGGTTATGTTTTGCCTTTCAGGAAGTGTGTGTCCTTCACAAATACATAAAAAGAATTCACACTCCTTGATTGTTTTCTCTTATTATCAGGAGGTGTATATGTTATATACATCCTGTAGCAGTATTACAGAAACACTGTATTTAACAGTGTAAGGTGTATATAATAGCCATGGGGAACAAAGTTTTCCTACTCGAGTCTTAGAAGTCGCCTTTCCAGCACCAGTAGTGTGTTAGAGCTTTGCCTCTCTTGCTGTGAATTACACCTCATTAGTGGTTTGGGATTTCTTTTTGCTTTTTTGTCTATAAGTGGATAAATGCAAAGGGAAAATGGAGACATGTAGTAGGAGTATAATCCTCCTCCCTTTTTTCTCAGTGATGAAAATCTTTTTAAAACATTGTAACACCTAGGCCATCTGAAAGCATCCTAACTATAAAAGAATCAGAATGGTCTTGGTGCATCTCCTGGAGTGATGATACTCTGTGCATCCTTAACTTGCACAATCCCGTAACAGGATGGGCGCTTAATAAGACACGTCTTGTCTCTAATATCTAACAATCATAGTGATGCACGTTTTGGATGTGTGTGTTTAGCTTTGTGCTTTGGAGTTGTGTATTTTTCATATCCACTGTTACTCACATGGCTTTTGGTAGCATGGGCTCTCTTAACATCTCGTTAATTTTCCATCTGCTGTAGAACTCATTTCTCCCATGAGGTATATAATGTTATCTTAGAAAAGTTTTACATCTTCCAAATCCCAGTGATTCAGACTTCCCTGGTGTTTTTTTGTTATTTTACCAAAACTGGGCTTAACTCTGCCTTGATCTTTAATTGCTTTTCTAGTCTTGGTGATCCTAATCCAGTTTGGGATGAAGGCTAGTTTTCTGAAAACTGTTGATGAATATAGTCATTTTGGATACTTAATGCAAGAGGATAATTTTGGTGAAAAGTGTCCAGAATATTTCTAAAATAACTCAATTAGGTTTGTGTACTTTTATAATACAGAAGAGCTGTTTCAAATTGTACGTTTTGACCACAGTAGATTGTTCCTTCCCTCTAATCCAGGAGTGGTTGTTACTTCATGTATTTAGACATAAAAATCAGGTCATGAATCACTGAAGTTGCTGTAATAGCCTGTGAACTTTTTCTTTCAGTGATGTCCCTCTTCTGGATTAGGTATGAAAATATGGAAAGGATGCTTAAAAGACCAATAATATCCTTCATTTTCCTTCTGCACTTCCATTGGTATACTCGGAGTGGGTGGATTGCTTATTAATGAAAGCAGCTTTGGGTAATTCAGTGACCTGGTCTTGGCACTGTTGAAGGCAGTGATATTTTGCCATTAACTTTAATGGGAGCAGAGTTGAAACTCTGTATTTGAGATTTCAGAAGCAGTTAAATTTAATACTGACGTGGGCTGGCTCTTTTACTATCATTTGGCTGGCTCCTTCAATTTCTTGCACTTCTGTGTCTAAGTGGTGGTGGTTGTTTGAATCTGTGAATGCGTGCCTTGTAGTTGGGTTTTGTTTATTCAGGGAGTAAATGTTGTCCCTATTGAAGTGAAGGCCTTGCCAAAGGTCATCTGTTAGCTATAGTTACACATCTTAGTGGGTAGTAAAATCTCAGTCCCACGAGAAATTCTTCCACCTTTTTCTGCTAGTATTATGTAAAGTCAGTTTACACTGCTTAGAAAAATACAACAATCTCTTCATTAGCTTGCTAAAAACATGGTGTGTTCTCACTGTGCGTTCACTGATTTTATGTGCAAGGAAACGGCTATTACAGAACTGTGTAAGGAACTATTTATTCACTTATTTGTTGTAGGAAGTTAGCATGGAAAAAATACTCATTATAATACATCCCGAGGAAGGCTGGCTGCATTTCAGTTGTCCCTTATGCATGGAAATTTGACGTTGTGTGCTTTGTATAGTGCTTTAAAAAAAATAATTTAAAATGAAGGTTCTGTAGTTCTGGGCCTTAGAGTTGATGTTTCACGTTGCATGGAATAGTTAATTAATCCAGGGGCCTAACCATTGTGTACCTGGACTGTGTCTGAAATAAAAGTACACATTTAAGACACTGTTTTGATGTGTAGCATCTGCAGGTGACACAGTAAAGAAATGGAGATGGAAGATATGGTAGGGATTATTTTATTCCTCACCTTTGTAGCTTCTTTGTGGCATGAGAGACCTGGAAATCCATCTTTCCATCTTAACATCTAAAAAAAAATACAAAAGCCCATATGTTTGCTTATTTGTCTTCAGTTTATGATAAGTTGTCATCAGAGCAGAATTAAAACACATGGGTAAAGATCCAGAAGTACATCATAGTGCTACTACTCTGATTTTGCCAGGTGCAGTCATTGCTTGGGAACAGCTGTATTAAAGCCTCCAGACTCACCAGCTCTTCTCCCACAGAAACTTCAGAATCAAACCACTTTGCCAAAACAACTTGTTGTTCTTAATTCCGTATCTGGTATGCAGGCTCCCTCTCCCAGGTCCAGCAGTGCCCAAACCACTCAGATCTACAAATGAATTAGAAATTTCAAAGTGTGTGACTTGCTGGAGCAGTGGTGTAACCAGATGAATACCTCAGTGGCAGGGAGTTGGTCAGATATTAATGCCTTGCCAATGGAAAATATCAGAACCCACCAGAACTGAATGCTAATCTGTGTGGGTATCTGTGTGGTCTATGTCTTCTAGTGAGGCTGTTGAACCGTCTGAATGTTAAAATGTTAATACTGTTATATTGCAGGAAAAAATCTGTTTTTCTGTTGTGAATTTTAGCTGTATATCTGATGCTTTGAGTGATTTCACTTATTGCTCACTGACTTCTTTAGTACGGGCTGATAGGATCCTCAGAAGGAGTTTAGACTGTGGCTTGTGTTTTTTCTTCAGTTTTCAAGAGAACATTTAAATGGAACAGTAGTTAAGAGATCTTGGGAGTCTGGCTTTTCACACATATTAGTAAATGGAGGTCGGTCACTTTCTTCCTTTTTTTTTTTTTTCTTTTTTTCTCCTTCATAGAAATAGAAAATTATGATTGTAAAATAGATAGGGGCTTAGGAAAAGTGCCCATGACTTTTTAAAAGCCTTTTAAATCACCAGATTTTATATTAAAACACTAACATTTGCCTAAAATAATCTTTTCTGTACTCTTGCCTCAGAAGAGAAGATTTTTAGCTGTTTGCTGCATACCTTACTTCAATTTTGGCCATTATGCATGTTCTGTGTAACGTCTGTTACTCACTGCTGTGTTCCAGCGTGGTTTTTGTTGGGGCTGACTACTTAATGTATTACTAACTGAAAAGAGACGACAAAAGCATAACTACGACATAACGTATTCTTCTGCTGACCTGTTACTCAGTCATTATCTTTCCAATTAAAGTCTTGGGCAGTCATTTCACTTTCAAAAGGATTTTTGTTTTTAACAGACAGCTTACCCCATCCTATGCAATGTGGTTTTGAGCAGTGCTTTCTGAGCTCCAAGGGGTTTCTGCTGGGTGATCTGAGGCCGTGTTGCTCTTACGGACTGTAGCCTTATTTTACTCCTAGCATCTACGTGCACAGGCAGTGAAGAAATGAGCAGTATGGGAAGGCCTTTGCATTGGTTGTGGTTTGTTTGCCTTCAATTAATGCCCAGAGTTGGAAAATCTGTGTTCATCCTTCAGAATTCAACATGTAGGTCCTGGCTTCCCTGTCATGCAGACCTTATTACTTCATCTCTCCAGCCTGTAAGGACTTACTGGCTTTTTTTTTTTCATTACTACTCTGTAGTTGGCAGTGGAAAATACTTGCTGTACCTGTAAATCTTTCTGGATTAAAATCAGTTGATTTGCACGGGTATAATATACCCTGGTGTCAAAGCACTACCTTGTCAATGGAGTGTAGATTCTTTCTCTTTTTCCTTTCCTCCTGTTACAATATTTCTGAAAGCTGACAGAGACTCTGTCAAAAGGTTTCAAGGCAAAAAGGTATAATTTCTTTGGAATGTAATGAATAATTATGCAGACAAAAAGCGTACAACTGCACTGAGAGAATTGCTCGGGAGAAGGCACAAGAGCTTGTTTTGTGGGCTCTACTCTGTGTGCATGGCAGTGTGGTTCATTTTGAAAAGGCTTGCTCCGGTGAAAATTGGGTAACCGATTGAGATATTTAGGACATCAATATATTAGCTTCAAAGAGCACATCTCAGGCTATCAATAGACCTCCTGGTTGGTTATTAATCTGCAGAAAGTGGTTTATTGATGCTCGGGGGGAAGCATGTCATGAAGTAGCTTTTTTCAAATGCTGGGTAGAAGGTCAGTAAGTGCAGTGCAGCCAATACATGCGCGTATCAGTAGAAAATTATAAACAAAACCAAACCAGAAGTGTGATCACAGAAGTTAACAACTGAGTAACTTTTACTTTCTGGTTCAATTTGAAAGAGTCTTTTGGAGGTTTGTCAGAGACGCCTGACTCTGGCTTGCCTTACTCGTACAGTCCCACTGAAGACAATTGGCCGCCTTGGGTGTGCAGAGGGAGAAAGGCTTGTGTTGATGGATGGCAGCAGTGTCTGCAAATGATGGTTTCTGTTTCCTAGGTCTGTCCACCTGGTCACAGCATTCCAGGTCTCGACATCGGAGGCCTTCGTGTTCCAGACATGAAGATCGAAAACCTTCTGAGGTATTTCTGGAATTTGATTTGCATTTTGTTACATCTGTCAAGTACAAAGCCATATACCTGTTCTGGTAATAGATCCATTTCTTCTAATTTATGTATTCTTTTCTTTTCGCCACCCCCCCACCTTTTTTTTTTGTTTGCCAGGTGATGAGGGAGTTCAGGTGTTGGCACAGCCACAGCCAGCACTAGTTTGTATCTGTGAATTTTGTTAGTCTGACACACATTCAGCATAGCTGCACAGACTTCTTCTAGTACTTTAGGCATCAGGGTTTATTTCTAGCTTGATTTGTGAGTGGTGAAGATTTACATTAGGTGCATTTATTTCATATTTAGTATTGGGTCTTGGTATGTGATCTTTGTTAAAGTGCTTGTCAAACTAGAAATCTGCTTCCTGACAGTTCTGTCTTGCATAGTGCTTGGAGGAAATCCTATCAAGGGAGATATCAATCTTTGAACTTTCCAGGATGGATCAACCCTTAGGAACACATAAATGCGATCCAGTTCTTTGGAAAGATTCTTGCTGAATCTCCCTATCTTCAGGCAAATACTACACTGCAAACTTTGTAGAGGCTGCAAAGAAAGCATTAGCTTTGGGAGATGGAATTTCTTCATTTAACGTACTTGCCCAATGCACCTATTTCTGATGCCTTGGTGAGTGATTGATGTTGAGAAAAAACATGCTTCATTAATCTCCCTGATGACGGTGTACCTAAGTCCCAGAGAAGAGTTTTTGCAAGAAGAATCCCATTCATTGTTCAGTGTGAACTACACCTAGTGCTGGTGTTTTCCAATCTTCTGTTTTGATTGTTGGCAGTTAAAGAACCCTTCTATTTTTTTATTTTTTTTTTAGTGAATGTGGAGGCCCTTGGTGAATTTTTTCTTGCTGGTGATAGGCTTGCTTTCCTTAGTTATCTTTTGTACATCCCTTAGGAATAGCCGCTTAGACCTAGTTTTGAGAACTGCCTCGTGAAAGGCTATCGAGAAATAATCTGAGATAATTACGAATCTTGCTGTTGTTTTTTGTCTGTTTCTGTTTTCTCCCCTCCCTTTCCCTGCAATTGTTGTCAGAATCTTTGCAGTTTTGTGCTGTTCTCTCTTGTTTTCTCCGCCTGGATGGACTTCTCATACACTTTCCTTTAGCTCTGTTCCACAGCCTTTTCCCCCTCTCCCGCCCCCCTCCCTCCATTTGTATTGTCTCTGCTCACCACGGCACACTCTGTTGATGATCAGTTTGCTGGCAGAAAAGTGACACTTGCTAAACTCCCCGGGTGAAATCCTGGTCTCATTGAAGTCAGTGGCAAAATTCCCGTTGACTTGAGCGTGGCCAGGGTTTCACCCTTCAGCTTTGAAGTTTTCACTGCTTCTGAGAGCCAGCACTTCTGTAAGCTCCGCTTTGCTCCGGGCAGTCTGATTGCATCAGAAATCAGAGCAGAAAGAATGGTGTCACAGGGCCAGTGGCCTGGGAGGGAGTTTCTTGGTTGTCAGGTGCTACATTAGCTTTGCTTTTGAGGGAGTTCTGTGACAAATTTAGCTGAGAGCCCGAGTTACTTTGGCTCTCAGATTGAGCAAGTTTTGCATCCCATTTTATATTTTTAGTCTTCTTTTCATTTGACATTTGATAGCTTTAATTCAAATCACTTCAAAGTGCAGAATCCCCTGGCCAGCTGTGCTTGTTTGGATTGTGAGCCAGTTTACTTTGTGGCTTATTTTTCATTCTTGATTGGAGCCTCACAGGACTTGTAATTTGATTATTTAAAACATTTAATTATCTTTCATTACCTGCATTCACCCTTTCCTTCATATGGTAATATTATTCTTTATTTTTTAACGTTGGCAGTTTTTCTGAACACGTCAAGACAAGCGTTAAGAAAAACGTCATGATTTTATTCTATTTTTATGACAAAACCAGAGTGGAAATGGAAACATACTGAGACAGAAGTGGGATAGTGTGTGTGTTTTGGGAGGGAGGAGGGGTTTCAAGATGTGCAGTGTGGTAAGGCAAATCACACTTTGAAATATTCTCACTAGTATAATTAACCATCGGGTTCACCATTTCCCTAAACTACTTCCCAAAAAATTGTAGGGAATCTATTGAGAATTTCGGGTGTGTGAATAGTGTGTGACAGAAATGGCTGTCCTGGGGAGGCCGACCTAATTAGCACTCTCGGTAGATCTGGTTCTTGCTCAGCCACCTGCAACAGCTGGCTGGAGCTAACATAAACCAGGCAGTGTCACCATTGGTTTGGGACTGGGTAGAAGACTGGGAGGTCATGTCACTTTGTCCCGTAGCAGTATGTAGCAGCGCTGCCCAGATAACCTGCCTTTTCCTGTGTAACTCTGCAGCGTGGGGTAGATGGATGTTGACTTTGTCTACCACAAACTGAGAAGTCTGCAGGGGAACTTTTCTTAAGATGTTACCTACCTTTTCCTCGTCCTCGTGGTGTTTATTTTCTGTCACCTGGTTGCTTTTTAACCCTTTCCTTTGAACCTGGCATTGAGTAGTTAAATATTGGTGGTTGTGGAGGTGAGGAGCGCTGAGTGCAGTTGCTGTAGTCTGCAGCCTTGCAGGGAGAGCAGGGTGGGGAGAGCTAGAAGACATGAAAACAAGTGCAGGCTTGTAGTTCCGATGCCTGGGAGAGCACCCTTTGCTTTCTGCAGCCCTGACAGGCAGCAGGAAACCAGGCTGAAGCTGACACAACCGTACCGCAGTGTGCCTGCTACAAGAGTGAATCCCTTTTTATTTCATTTTATAGCTTGTTGAAGATGGCATCGCTGCCGGTTTGTGGCTGCTAACCCAAAAGTTGCCAAACATCCTGCTTATTTTAGAGGTGGATGCCTTTGCAAAGACAGAGTAAAATCACGGCTGTGATGCAGAGGTGTCTGTAGCTGTTGGAATAACAAGCACCTGTGTTGAACACGGAGCTGCCACCAGAATTTCAGTTTGGGTCTTATTTTATTTGATCTTTTGGGTTATTATTTTAAATACTTGCACAAAGAGTCATCTCCTTAGAATTTCCTCTTGCGGCTGGCCATGGTAGAGTCACGCCTTGATTTCTACCACAGGGAATTTCTAGAATGTCTTTGGATTAGTCAGAGCTCCAATAATTTAAAAAAACCAAAAAGCCTTGGAGCAAAAATGAGTCTTCCTTATGCTGCTGTTTTAAGACCAATGCTCCTGCAGCTTTTATTGCAGCCAGAACAGATGTAAAAGTGGGCATCACCTTTTAGCATCATGTCTGCAGTGCAGGGGGAGCACCAGGACTTGCAGTGGAGTTAGCTGGAAGTCACTCTACCAATATTTGCACCTTCAGCTACCCCTTTCCCCACCATGAAGCTCAACTTCTGTCCTGCAGTGGGCTGGGTTAGTTCGCTGTTGATACAGTGACCTTGTTACACACTGTGCTCCATGGTTACCCTGAAGCTGTGAATCATAGAGTGTAAATATCAAATGTCAGTGTCTCTATTTTTCTCTCTCGGTCACTCTCTTTGCAGGTGTTCAGAACGGACCTGATCACTGCCATGAAGTTACATGACTCCTTCCAGCTGAACCCTGATGAATACTATGTGCTGGCAGACCCCTGGAGGCAGGAGTGGGAAAAGGGAGTTCAGGTGCCAGTTAGCCCAGGGACCATCCCAGAACCAGTAGCCAGGTATAGTTTGGAGGAATGTAACCAAAATACACTTACGTTTATGCTAGCAGCTTATGTCTACATTGCCTTGGCTTCTTCAGCTTTATTCCACAGTGTCTAGCTAGAAAGGTCTTGGTTCTCAGAGACGAAGAGCAACCTGCTTCAGCTTTTTGAATGGTTGGAGAGGTCAAGAGTCAGGCCTGTTCTGCCTGTGTGTTGGAATGTAAATGTCAGAGAATCATTTTTGGCATTACATTAGGATGGAGCGTGATGACAGAACCTTAAAAATAGCGTCTGTTTTTAAGCCCAGACTTGACCTCACTCAGCATTGCTGGGAGAGCCCTTGTCTGATGCTTTGTGTGCTTAGTTCCAAGCCATAGGTTCCTTTCAAGGAACAGTTAGACAAGCCAGATTTAAGGGCTAGAGAAAATACAGCATTTATTTTGGTTTCATGTTATTTTTTTGGTTGTTTCATTTACTAACTTAGGAAATTGTTTGTTGTACAACATCTCAGCTGTTTCAAGAACCATCCAGATGTGCATGTAACTAAATACATTAATGTGAGATTTTCTAGCTCTTATCCAAGAAACCCTTATTTTCCTTACCTTGTTTGTTATGCTTAGATAATGTTTTCTGTTTCAAATTAAACAGTACAGTTGTAAGGGCAGGAGCTTGCTGCTTAGTTGGGACTGGAGTTGGAGGATGTGAGAAGAACAAGGATTATTGCCATTTAATCATACTAGATCTCTTCGAGTAAGTCCAGACTGGCCCATAAGGCGTTACCAAATGACCCGCCAGTGGTGGTGGGGCCAGAACGGCCCAGTCTCTGACACACAGCAAACAATTCTGGGTAACACTATGCTGCTTCTGTTAGGTCTGCATCTATCAGCTTTAGCCTTGGAGTAGTGGGACTACAGAAATGTTTGTTAGGGCTTTTTGTGTTCTGTGCAGCAACCTGCAGACCACTGCACAGCCCCACTAGGTCTGTACAATGAGGAACTTACCCACATATCACATAAAACCCTTCCTTCCTTCTCCTTCTGAAGGACTGGACCTGGAGCTCCAAGGAGCTGTGCGGTTTAGAACGTGGGAGCATTCTGTTTCACTGTCCTGCTCGTAGCCTGGTCCACACTGACCTCACCCAGTTCCTGCATAAATGCACACACGTTTTACGTGTGTGCTCACATTGTCTTCTCACTGCTTTCTCTTTCAATCATCTCCCAAGGCTGCAGGAGGGCTCGGAGACCTGTGGACTTGAGCAGAGGGAGACCTTCCAGGGGTTCCCCACCTGGTATCTTTCAGGGAGGTGGTTTGGTGGCTGTATCAGATCCCAGGTACTCACTTAGGAGAGAGCTTTTCTCTGCCAGTGTCCAACAGAGATGTTGCTCCAAATTTAAGATATTAAAGGAGATAGGGAAAGAAGGCACCCACAGTGGTAGGTATCAGCACAGGAGGCACCACTCATTTTCAGTTGCTCGGCTATCTTCTGTGGTCCTCCTGGTGAGCACCTACTGGTCAGAGTGGCCCTCTGATGTCTGATTATTATCCTGTTGGCTCCCTCACAGAACACTTGGAGAGCTTTGCCCTGGTGGTGCTGGAGTGCTGGAATTGTTCCGTGCCTAACTTTGGGAGGGGAGGGAGATGTTCTGTAAATTACATCAGCAATAATCAAATAGTAGCTGGTGTAGAACAGAAGGAAAGTACAGTCCAGATAGCTGATGCTAGTGAGGTACATAATAGAGAAGAAATGGTTTTGGCCTTCTAGCAACCGGTCACGGCAGCAAGAGCAGGTTCAGAGGGGTGGGGAAAGGAGCGAGTCTGTGTGGTGATTCAGTGTAAGCATGAGGTTAGATGGATAATTCAGTTGAACGTGTTTTTTGGTATGTAGTAAGTGTTGCTTTTTTTTCACTTCTTTCTATCATGGAAATAAAGAGATGAAGGTGGTTGGTTTTGAAGCCAAACTACCTGTGCTTATTTCTACTGTGCTACTACAGTGGTATTTAGCCAGATGCGCAGGGTGCTGCCCAGAGGTTATGATTTCCACAGGGAGAGGTATTCGTGGAAGAATTTACATTACAGAACATTCAGAGAGCAGTGCCCAGTTTAAAGTAAATTCTCTGTGAGATGTACTAGTCTGGAATATTTTAATACTGTGCCGTATGACCGGGAACAGTTTGGGCAGTGTGGTTGGGCTGGCAAAGGCATTCAGATTGGTATTCTTCCACAGTCCCCTTCTCCCCTTCTGCACCTTAGAAGCCCCAAGTTCAGCATTTGGCTCTTGCCCACCATTTCTTAGATTGTTGCCTGAAATAAGGTAGATAAGGGGAAGATTCAGGGCTGTGCAGGGGACTGAAATAGGTAGAGGATTGCAGATGTGCAGATACAGTAGCAACAGATCAGGGTTTCCTGGTAGGAGGAGTTAACATGTTGGACCTCAGATGGGGGCAAAATGGGGTGGGGGATGTTCTGCTTGTTGTGGAGCTTAGGCTGTTCCCAGCAGAAAGTTGTGTCTACACCGAGTGGTGTTATCTCCTCCTGTGCAGCACTGGAGCACCAAAAAACTCATCAACCCTGGTGCCGCAGGAAGCAGTCATTGGGCAGCTGGGCCTGTTGCTCTTGGAGGTACCAGCGTTACGTTGTGAAGTGATTTTCATCCAAATGGAATTTCAATGTGTGCAGTTAAGCAAAAGAAGGTGCAATGTCCTCTACTGAGAGAACTGTGCTGCAGGTGGTCTGACAGAGTTATCTTGCTGTTTGGAGGCAGGTCGGCAGCTTGCTGGTAGAATGACTCCTGTCCCTTGTGAATGGGGTGGTTTTGTCCTCAGCTCCCGGCTTTGCAAAGTTGTGGCATTTCAGGGATCTGACCTACAACAAGTTCTGAGCTGTAGGTACTTTACTGTTTCCTGAACCAATGCCTGTGGTCGAACAAAATTTCAGTTGGCTTGCAGTTAAAATACACTTTCATGGTTGGTTGTTGGCCAACTGGAGCCTGCAAAACCTGAGAGAAGGTAGTTTTAGCAGCAGCTGACTAATATTTGCGCTTGGCCCAGCATGACATTAGGGACTGTGAAAGAGGAAATGCAGACCCAGGGTGCCAGAGCTTGGATCTGCTCGGGTAAGTGAAGGTGAAGCTAGTGCAAATTCCTGATTCTCTGGGGAAAGGTCTTCTGAATTTAAACAAGGATGGCAGTTCTGTACCTACACACACACACACACACACACACATTTCAGAAGAAACATACTGTAAGAAATAAAACTTCAAAGGTAGCAGGATATACTGCTTTTTTTCCTTGACTTTTCTTTATCTTGGTATTGTAGTTAAACTAATTTTAAAATCAGTTTTAGAACAGAGTTTAATATATGTGTATATGGAAGCCATCACTACAGAAATACAGTGCTCCTACTCTAGCTTTAAGCAAGTGTGAATTTCAGACTAGAGCAAGCACTGCTCTGTCCTCTAATCTTTTCATTTTATTTAGACTAGGGTTCTAGATAATTCCAATTAATTTCTTATAATACCGCCAATCCTTTATGAAAGTGCACTGTACTGCTTTCCCTTCCCATCTCAGTGGTGCAAGATGATTGCTTGGATGGTTAGCTGATTGCTGATGATTAAGTCATCTAGAAAGAGGCATTTTGAATTTTCTAGAAACGAGTCTCTCAGCAACCCAGTGTCCTGACGTCTGCCTGTCTCTCTGTTTTAGGATTGTGTCTGAGACGAAAGCTGTCACCTTTACACGTCCCAGGAAGTATATTGTTTCGTCAGGTTCGGAGCCTCCGGAGCTGGGCTATGTTGACATTCGAACCTTAGCGGACAGCGTGTGTCGCTATGATCTCAATGATGTGGACGTAGCATGGCTGCAGCTTGCCAATGAAGAATTCAAAGAAATGGGTGAGCAATGAGTGCTTGTGTTCTTGTTGCCTTTTTTTTTTTTTTTTTTAAAAACTGGCAATCTAAGAAGAATTTTAGGGAGGGCAGCAGTGGGAAGAGATCATAGAGGTATGAAGAGATAGCAGTCATATGAGTTGGGGTAGCCACGGGAAACCCGACCTGATGTGATTAAGCCCTGAGATATATGCTTTTGTAACTGCTGAATTGCATCTGCCTAGTCCAGGTCAGAATCTGGCCATGTGGTTTTTTTTTCTCTCTGTGGCTTTCCATTTCACAAGGGAATTCCCACAAAGTTCCCATTTTGCCATCATGGCCCTTGAAGAGAACATCACATAGACCATTCAGGTAGTTTTTCCTCTTAGTCCTTCTATTTATTTACTTATTTTTCTCTGCATCATGCGTCCATATCATATTTTTAGCTAGTGGTGTATGGTGTAAAGAAGGTAGACGAGGAGTCTTGGGAGGTTTAGCAAACTTACGCCAGCTGAATTGCGCAGGGAATGAGACAATAAGGAATTCTCACAGCGATTTACTGGAGGAACCTCCCAAACCTTACTGTGACCGTGTGTGCTCCAGCTCCAGAGCAGGAAGAGGAGCTGTCACAAGGGGAGCAACTGCTCCCTTTCCTGCAGGATGGCTTGTGCATGGGAAGGGGCAGGGGAGTAGGGCAAGAACAGGAACATTTTTTTGGTAAGGTGTGTGCTTCAGGAGAGGATTTCCATGGAATTGAAGAGGATGTAAGCGAGCACAGAACTTTTACCACATTGTTTAGATAAGGGGAAGGATGCTGTGCCAGATGGAACAGGTTTTGACATGTTGGTGAACACTTGATTTTCATTTTAGCATTGTGGCAGTTCCCTGCCTTGGGTTACAGTTTGGTCATACGGGTTTTACCTGGCTGTAGCCCACATGTGGCATGGCTCAAGACTTGGTAAACCACACACTGACCATTTATAACTCTTTAAAAGTTTCTCCTTTTTAAACCCACATATGGAAGAAACAGATGACCCAGCCTTGACCTGGTCTCGTACCCAAGCCTTTTTTCCAGATTTCAAGTCAGGCCTGCTCCCGTTTAGTGTTGGGCTTAGATGATTTCAAAGCAGCTCATAATTCAAGATTTTAGGTTACCTTTCCAGTTATCTTGAGGAAAACAGCAGCAGCAAGTCCCCTCAGCTTCCGTCAAAGAGAAATTAAACATACATTAGATGTAGATTATCCCCTCTGTCTCGTGCCAAAACCAGAGGAGGGTGACCACAGTGTTACACTGGGGTGTGAAGAGCATCAGTAATGAAGCACACAAGGGGGGCTCTTCATTGTGCAGATTTCTACCTGTGCACGAAGCCCTGTGGTTGCTGTTCTGCTACACCAGCATAACCTTCAAAAGTACACAGTGCACATGAAACAGTGAACGGCTAGAATTTGACAGACCTGGTCTTCAGTGTTGTGTTTTGGTGTAGTTTCTTGTAGTTTGTTTGCTCTAAATCTTTATCCACTCAGTTTTGCTGTACGCAGAGGGAAGGAAATGCTCCTGTCGGTACCAGGCAGTACATTGCGGGTCTTGAAATACGTACCTGGGCGCTCTGTCAGACACTGCATGCTACAGATAGTGCTAATGGACAGTTGAAAAGTGAAATATTTCCTGATCCACCGTTGTAGCGCTTCCTTTATGGTGTCCCTGCAGCTATGAATTCCCCATGTTTTCTTTGATACCTGTTGGGGTGCTTCAGGTAATGAAAATGTATATTCTGTCTTTGAAAGAATGAATGTAAACATTTGAACTGAAGCTACAGCCTCTTGATTCTCTTTTTTTAACCCTTATAAGTGCAGGATTTTGGATTTTCCCTCTTCCTTCCTTTCAGCTGCCCAGTTTGGGTAGCATGGGATGCATTAAGCTCTGCTGCAAGGGTTTACTCTCAGTAAGGGAAGCTGCAAGTACTTTTGTAGAGTGTTGGTCTTCTGATCTCATGGAGCTAGAAAGGGTTTTTTCTTCTTCATTTCGTGGAATTTGTGGCTCAGTTATTCCCAGGGAGAGCCAAAGGGAGGATTTTCTTGTTCAGACTCACATCACGAGGTTGCCATCTTCTGTATGTCACAGTACATGTGAGGTATTGGGAATTAGAGCAAAAGCAGGATATATTAAGCCTACGCTTCATTGGATTGATTTACGTGTATGGAAATTCTTGTGCTAAACTGACTTTGCAAGAGGAAAGCGATTATTTGCAGTAGTGTAGCTTTCTTGGTTTCACAGGTGTTTGTGTGGCATGATTTTGCGGTAGAGGTTGGTATGGTACCAACTTGGAAGTATTGCAGCCAGCTCATTGTTGTGGCAAGCGAGGGATGGAAGCCGGTGCGGGAAGCACTGTGCTCTCTTTTGAGATTTTTCTTACTGCTTCTATGATAGATATTTTTTCAGGTCTATAATAGTAATTTAATACAATTAACAAATTTGAATTATAGAATACTGTAATGTAATCAGCCTGTAGCTGTGCTGTTTGAAAAAAACAAATCCCAGATTAGATGATGTGTTTGTTTATTGTCCCAGACTTTTAATGTTGCATTTATTACAACTGTATGTTTCACTTTTTAAAACAGACTAATTTATTGGTGTAGCAGGGTCTGATGGAGCCCTCAGTTGGGGTTGCACCCTATTGGGTTGGAACTTGTAAAAAACCAACAAGTGATGTTAGAAACTGCTAGTTTGCTACAAGTGTAGCAGATTTTGTCACTGATTTTTCTCCCCCACATCGCTTTTGGTTCAAAACACTCTCAAATCTTTCACCAAAGAGTCAACATCTGGGTTGCAAAACTGGAGCAAAAGCCACAGACAGTGCTGTCCCTGAAGGAAAAATGAGAACAAGACCAGGAAGACAAAATCATTTAATGAAAGTTTTTCTTAGGATTTTGAAAGATTGGTTTGGATACGCTGCTGTCTAGGAATGACATGCGTATGTGTGGGGGTCGGCTGTTAAAAAAGTAGCTGGAGTTGTGTGTGGCGGGGGGTTATCACTCTTTCCTTTAAATAGTAACAACTCCTGTTTCCCAGGGATGCCCGAGCTGGATGAGTACACGATGGAAAGAGTCATAGAGGAATTTGAACAACGATGCTATGATAACATGAACCATGCTATTGAGACGGAAGAAGGACTTGGGATTGAGTATGATGAAGATGTTGTCTGTGATGTCTGTCAGTCTCCAGATGGAGAAGATGGCAACGAAATGGTGTTTTGTGACAAATGCAATATTTGCGTGCACCAGGTATGGAAGCTGGGGCACAGTGCGGGCGTGTAGAGGTGGTGACAGAAACTTTTCCAAACCATTGAAGAGAACAGGTTGGATTTTTTTCCAGTGACAGACATTGGTCTGTTAAGTTCTTGCAGAATTCACGATTGAGCAGTGGGATGAATTACAAAATTATGTAATTGAGAAGGAGAATTGTTACAGGTAGTTCTAGAAATACTGTGCTAAGAGGGTAAAAAGTGATGCTGTGTCTGTGTGGAGGAAGTTACAAGGTGAGGAGTAGCCTCCCCAGAACATACACCTGTGTATTGTTGTACATTCTCACCTGGTCACTTCTCTTGCTATGTTTTTTTCCTCTCTGCACACTTCTGGGGCTGACACACCTTAGGTATCAGCAACTTGGGCTCAGAAGGGAGAGGAAAAATAACTTTCAGGCAATCAGTAGGATTTATTATAGCCATTTTAATTTAACTGAGAACATACTGACCTGAGCTGAGCTAATGAAGCACTATTATGTGCCACCTTTTTGTGGCAGTTAAGAAGTCCTCTTAGCATGGAAGGACAGATACAGTTTTAGCATATCTGTTTCTGTGGATGCTTCTTACTGTGGCAGATGCCTTCCTATCGGCCTGTTCTTCCTTCCTTCCTTCCTTCCTTCCCAGCTTTAGGAAGTTGGCTTTGTCATTCAGTGTTCAGAAAGATGTGTTGTCTAACGAGCAAGAATGGCATTTTCTTGCACGGGTTACTTAAATACATTTGTACGAATGGTAAAGAAATACGCCCATGACAGCTGTAAGGTACAAATGGCTGTCTTGGAAGACACTCAGAGTAAAGCGGACATTTTTAGACTTGTAAAACTGACAGTAATTTGGATGGAGGTTTCCATAAAGACGCAATCTTCTGAAAAAAGTGTCTTAATTAGTTGCTGTTCAGAGCTTTTCCCTCTGAATAAGAAGTAAACGCCAATGCTTTGGAATAATACTGAGTATTGCACAGCAGAGCTCTTGAATTTGTGGTTCTTGCGTTTTGAATTCGATACAGTCCAGTTCCTTGTAGTCTCGGTGATGCTGAACTTCATCCTGCTGGCAGGGTTGTCTGTTGGGAGTCCCCTTGCTCTTTGGGCTGGTAAACACATTCTTCATTTTCCCAGTTGAAGTGGGCAGTGGTTTGTTGCATAACAGCTGGTCATGACTTCTGGTCCTTCCGCTGAAAAGATCTTTTTGGGGAATGAATAGGTAATGTGGTTGGCCAAGTTTATGAGATCCTCCACAAGCTGATGTTCCTATAGCGTTAGAAATTGCATAAAGAACATTTTGAGAGTTGTGAGAGGCTATGTGTAAACAGCTAAAAAGTAACAGAAATACACATTGATTCCTTTGTTTTCTTTGCCTTTTCTGTACATGGGAATCCAGGCGTGTTACGGGATCCTGAAGGTGCCGGAAGGCAGCTGGCTGTGCAGGACCTGCGCGCTTGGCGTTCAGCCCAAGTGTTTGCTGTGTCCCAAGAAGGGTGGCGCCATGAAGCCAACTCGGAGTGGCACCAAGTGGGTCCATGTTAGCTGTGCCCTGTGGATTCCAGAGGTAGGTGCCCTTCCTCTGGGAGTTCAGGGCTGCAGCGATTTTGGGAGAGAAGAAATCTGTTAAAAACATTCTTCAACCCAGTCTGTGTTGCTACACTGAGCGTAGCACATATATGGTACTTCCTAGGAAGACAGCATAAAAGACTTTCAATTAGATGTAAAGTCTGGCAGGATGAGGCATCATCTGTAAAGAAAGTAATTACATTACCTTTGTCAACCAAAATTAGGGCTCAAAAAATGAGGCCTTTGCTGCTGGCAAAGCTTATTTAACAAGCAGACAAAGTACTGTTTTATTTTGTAAACGGAACATTAAAGGTGAATCAGGAAGGTTTGGATGTGACAGTGAGAATTCCTGTGGGTTCTCATAAGCAAAATATTCATGCTCTACGATCATTTTAACTTGGAGGGCTTCACCTTGAAACTGTGCTGCTCATGCAGTGAGGAACTGATTTTTTTAAAAAATTAATTTTTTTAGTTCCTTATAAACCAAGGAAGTTGGAACATGCTAATTTTGCGTATGCACACAAGAAATATGATTTCTGTGATAAAATTGCTTCCCGTTTCAGTTAACAGTGTCATACTCACTCTCTGGTTTTTAACGTTTTTTCTCTAGGTGAGCATTGGAAGCCCAGAAAAAATGGAGCCCATTACAAAGGTTTCTCACATTCCCAGCAGTAGATGGGCACTGGTGTGCAGCCTTTGTAATGAAAAAGTTGGAGCATCTATACAGGTAATTTAATCGCACAAATTTCTGTGTGTTTTGTTTTGCCACCTTTTAGTAGATACACAAAGTGTGTATCTGCAGTGAACTTTCTTTGATTTCCTGTTTGTCACTATGAACTTAATTGCACACGAAGCGTTTTTGAATGTTAGTGTGCTCTTAACTTTCTAGTAAAATTTTAATAATATCCAGGTCATCCCATAAGACTCCCTGATTTGTAGATATGCTGATATGTTTATTAGTACACTGAAACAAAACTTCAGTGTTGTTGAGGAAAAAAACCTCTGTTTCTGTGATATACCACATAAAAACCTGAAGCTTGAATGATGAAAGCTTCTGTGCAGAAACCTGTCTGCCAGTCCCTGTTTAGAGACCTGTAAGACAAGTTGGATACCTCAGTGGGAGTTGGGTATTTTCCGTTAACAACCTGAATTTTTAAGTGCTGAGCATGGCCAGCTCTTGGTGAAGTCAGTGGAAGGGAACACTTCCACTTTGATGGTAAAGCTAGTTGTAGCTTGCAATTAGTAATTTTAGGTACTACTTAACATTGGAGTGTTTTGGCTGTAACTGTTTTTTCTGTAACTGTTTTATTGTTGGTCCAGCTTTTAAGTTGCTGAGGAGAATATATGATCATTTGCTATTAGGCTTTTTGAGCAGTAGGAAAGAAACAGATTGTTTGCCTGTTCTGCGCTGAGATTGAAGCAAGCCACAAGCTGCGGAAATGAGCCCCGTTTCCTCCATTGGTTGTGGGCAAGTTCTGGAGCTCTTGGTGTTTCTAAGGGCAATAAACCCTCCTGGGTGTGGATTTCCCAGTCCACATCGCTGTGGCAGCAGTGCCACGTTACCGTTCTGACTTCTGGTACTCACTTGAGCTCAGGGGTGATGACTGCCGCAAACAGCAAGACAGGGCAGAATCAAAACAGAAGTCTAGCCTTCATAATTCAAAAAAGAATAATTTCCATATGTAATAATTAAAGCATAAAACCCGCACTATAAAGACATTTGTTTCATACCAACAACTCACATTCTTGGACCAGCGCCAGTTTGTCTCATTGCATACTTCTGAGATTGTCCCTGCGGTTTCAGTTGGATTTGGATTCGGCCTTTCTTACTGTACCTTGGGAAGTGTCGGTGTTAAGTAACTGAACTGATCTGCACCAGAGCATTGCAGACTGGGCAGTGTGGTTTCACCTGCATATTTATATTGGGTTGTTAGCTGGAAAGCAGTTGCAGATCCTTTACAGTGGGAAATCACTCAGAAATGTTAAATAATCATTTTAAGAACAATTTTAGAAAGATTGAGAAAACACATTACCGAGCCGCAAATTTTTGAAAGAGGAGATAATTTGGTTTCCTGTGACAAGAGACAAGACTTTGATCTACCTTATTCGAGAACAAATGGATCACCACCCACGCAGGCAGTGTTGGGATTGTGTAGAAAAAGACAATAAAATGTCGCTAAGTATTGTGGTAATGTTCTTCATATACTTCAGCAAAATGATCCTCAGAAAGCTCCCCGAGACAGATAGGAAGGTATTAACTGTCTCATAAGTTATAAGTCGAGCTCTTTCTGTTTTGTGGCTAGCCTAATGTTACAGGAGCCATGAGGGTAAGACCAGCATTAAGACACAGAAATTTCTAAAGCCCTGCGCTTTTTTAAAATTAGGTTTTATCCATTTCCTTTTTTCCCCTGCTCTGAGTCATTTGATGAGGTTGCCAGAAAAAGTTGTAAACCAGCAATGCAGCAGTAGTTCCAGTGAAACCTATCGGTCCGTTTCCATTTAAGGAATGTATAAAATAGTAAATGTTAAGTAGAGAACATAAATCTGTCCACAGCATATAAATTTGCAATCGTAATGCCTCCTTGCAGAGCTGTCCCCTTCCTCTTGGCCGCTGTTACGTAGCTGAAGCTGTTTTGTCCATTCTCCAGAGCTGTTCTGAGGGGTAACTTAGAGTAGTTTAAGTTGAACACTTGAGTATGTATGTATCTTAGTGTGCATGGAAAGGGGGGGGTCCTTCCATATCTCTTCTAATGCCACCTCTCCCCTTCTAGTGACGACATAAGTGTGACATGCAGGCACCATGGCTGCCACTTCAGAGAGTTCTGCATTTGAAATGATAGGGGAGAGACCAAAAATTACAGTTTTGCCTGACATTTTATAGGAGTTTTGTAAATCTTGGTATTGTTAAAGCTAGCGGTGAGAAATATTTAGATTGGTGGTGTGAAATTTTATACAGCAGAGAAGAACATTACACAAAGCCACTGCAATAGAGAGGAACTGGGGGAGAGAGAGAGAGAGATCCTCCAGAGATGATGCGAGATGTGCACAACAATTAGAAAAGCCGGCAGCTGGAAGTACACGTCAGGCTGGGCAGAGAGCAGCTGCAGTAGGCTGGGAAAAATGAGACTGCATAATCTCCCAGGTTCAGCAGATTTCCTTCCAATGAGACAGGCTTTCCCCTCTTCTCCCAATAAAACATTAGCCACACTAAGAGCTAATTATTCTAAACGATAGCAGCTTGGAAACCATGGCTAAAGTACTCTTCTGTACTGCTTGGTGTTCCCGTTGGGCTGCTTTTGCCCTGTTTGTTAGTAAGAGAGGAAAGGGCAAAAGATGCTTTGGTATTTTTTAATTCCTTTTATATGTTGATTTTATTAAAGAATGTTCATTTGAAACTTCTGCAGTTTAAACTCTGCTGTACCCTCATACGCTATCTGGCTGCTGAGTCAACCTGAGCATGAAAACCCAGAGGAGAAAGATACTTGGCTTCTTTACAAAGTGCTGTATAAACATCCTCATGCAGTGCATTTCTCTTTTAAGCGTAGTTTTGTTTCCTCCTAGTTCATACCACTGATGTTCATTTCCACTTTAAATTCTTTTCACTGGAGGCAGAGGTGTGAGTTCATACAAATGCATATGTATGCGTGTGTGTATATACATATATATATATATTTAAACTTTTCAGTTTGTGGCTGGCAATAGCTATGACAGCATTTTGCAAGAGGAAGTTACATATAATTAAGTGCTAAATCAGCTGAACTAGTGCCCATCACTCCATGATGGCTGGGTTCACTGAGAGGCAAGAAAAATGACAAAATATTGAATTTCCCGTTCTCCCCGTGTCCCAGGTGAAGGGAAGGCTGTCGTCAGTGAAGTAGTGATTGACAGTGATTTAATATTTGGCATTATAAAATTGGGATAATAGGAAAAAAAATTCCCCTTGGTTGAGGCCTTTTGGGTAGCATGAGTCCAGGTGCTGGGAAAGACTTCTAATTAAAAGTCCCAGACTGGCCTGGAGCCACCGCAATGTTTTTCCCTCTCTCTCTCACGCTGGCACAGTCAAAGGGGGAACGTTTTCCTTTGTCACACTGCCTTACGTGAGTGGCTCCGGTGAGGGGAAGAACACTCCTCTGGTGGATTTGCTGGTTATTGAACAGCATGATTGGGCTGGGGGGGGTGGTAACCACTCCTGTCCCACTGGGCCACTTCATCCTTGCCTGGCCTGAAAGCACTAAATCGTAAACCTAATTAAAAAGAGAGCAGGAAAGTACATGCAGCTTAGAAGCACAGCGCGGTAACAGGGTCGTTCTTCCAAAGCAGCCCTGGCTACTCGGATAGTTTTAGACAGTGTGGCTTCTTAAATTTATATTCGATTAATTTTAATTCAATTTTTGTAGTGTTCAGTGAAGAACTGCAGAACAGCCTTTCATGTCACCTGTGCGTTTGACCGTGGCTTGGAGATGAAGACCATACTGGCAGAGAATGATGAGGTGAAATTTAAGTCCTACTGTCCCAAGCACAGCTCCACCAAGAAAGCAGATGATGAGACTTTCAGTGAAAGCCCAGGCCAGGAGAACGGGAACGGGATTGGGATTGAGGAGAGCTCTCTTCCTGCCCACATAGACACTTTCCACGGCATGGATCAAAACCAGGAGGAGGCCCACAGAGTCAGCCTCCGCAAGCAGAAGCTCCAGCAGCTGGAGGATGAGTTCTATACGTTTGTTGAGTCTTTGGAAGTGGCTAAAGCACTGCGGCTGCCCGAAGAGCCGGTGGGATTCCTGTACCAGTACTGGAAGCTGAAGAGAAAAGCCAACTTCAATAAGCCTTTGATTACCCCAAAGAAGGATGAAGAGGACAATCTGGCTAAACGGGAACAGGATGTTCTGTTCAGAAGGTTGCAGCTCTTCACACACCTCCGGCAGGATCTAGAGCGGGTAAGCAACGGCACTGCCTGTGCTTGAGCGAGGTGTGCTGGCCTTCAGTAGCCAAAACTACGCTCTTGGTTATTGCCTTTGCATGCAGGCACTCCATGCTGTGTCTTAGCTCAAAGTTGTATTGTCAGAACAGATCATTAACACTAAATTTGTGCAGAGCACACCAATTAGCCTTTTCAAATACAGGGTTAGTTGACAGGGCCAGCGGGTCTTGGCTTGTAGCATCCAGTCTCCTTATAACTGGATTGTCGTATTTCCGTTTCTGCTTTTTACTGATTAACACTGATGGCTGTGGACTGTACTGCAACCCTCAGCATTTTTTTTAGCCTTTAAGGGCTTTCTCTGCTCCTTCCATCTGGTGCACAGGAACGAAAAGATTATGAAACTTACCTTGATTTGCAGCAGATCTGTTTTCCATTGACAGCAGACTAGGATGACCTTTCACTTGGGCTGTGTAGTAGGTTTGGGAGGTACGTGATATTCCACTCAATTAGGTTTTCAATGTTTAAAGAACAGTTCAGTAGGATCAGTTTGGTGTTTTATCTGGAGTACATCTGATCCTGTAACAACCTGAATTCCTTCCTTATTGGGTTATTTTTTGGGGTTAACTAGTAGAGTTTAAGATATGTTAGAGCCAAAAAGAATACTGAACCCGGCTCAGGAGGCCCTGCCTTGGCCTCAGTAACCTGTGGGTGAAGTAGAGCCTTTCTTCCAGAACACCATCTAGTCTTTAAATCAGGAGAGCAGGTGCTTGTACATCTACTGCATCCTTTGTAAAGGATCCCAATGGCTAATAATCAGCTTCCAGCCTGTGACCTTTCTCTAGCTCAGTGAGACAGCTGTTACCTAGTATCTTTTGTTTCTGCTCTGTGTACTCAAGATTTTTTTAATCTTTAAATTAGTGTTTGTCACTGTGTTCTCTGGATCTTAAATTATTCTGTATGTATCCTTTCTATTTTTAAGTGTGATGTCAAAACAGGAAACAGCATTCTAGTAATATTTCTAATATTTTACTATGTTTTTCCCACTGATTATACATCCAAGTTATCTTGGATGAAAAAAACCCCATGAAATTGGACCTAAGTTTTTTCCTCCTCTTCAAGAGATAGTGGGGTAGACTTGATTATGAAGGACATCAGTGACAGCGTCATCCACTAGAAACAGATTTGGAAACCGTGTCATCCAGTTCACCTAGTGGAACAGGTACTCCTGTGGACATGGTGTGTCTGTTGTGCAGTTTGGATCAGGCAAGGCCAAGACCAGGCAGCCATGGACTATCAGAAAGGACAGCAGGCTAGAAGAATCCCTTCAATTCAAATCCACAGAGTACTGACAGGTACTTAAAGTACTGGCTGTCCCGGGACTAGAAGCCTTGAATAGACCAGGACCTTAGCGAAAACAGTCACGCTTGCTAAATGTCTCCTTCTTAACAGCTGTGAGATCAGCCTAAGGTTGTAATCCACAGGGCTCCACAGAACTGAGAGAGGAGGAGCCTCACGAACACCCACAGATACTTCTCAGTGATTCCCTAATCATCCCTAATGACCTCGAAGCTGTAGGAGAGCTGTGGTTGTGAAATTTACACAGCTGTCCAGATTAGACAGTCACATTTTAAGGGCAGAAATGTATTTTTCTTCTAAAAAAACTCTTGAGACAGTCAAAATAAATAATAATTTTGTTACTGTTTCCAGTCCCTGCTACCACCATGTGCTATGGCATGGATAGACTCGCCTGCCTTTATTTTTGATCAATCATACTGCAATAGCAGGGTCATCAGAAAGACTGGTACTGCTCTCCACATTTTCATACTATTAATTAAATATAGCTTTCTGTTGTGTCTCAATAAGAAGCAAAAGGTGTGAGGCTATTTAATACTGAGTACATCTAAGCATCTCCAGCAGTTCTCTAGATTTCCTGTATATATATGTGTGATTTGGGTGTTTATATAAGTTATTTCTGTGCTGTGGCCCTCCCAAACCTGATGGAATAATCTGTCAATTAAACGGTATTTAAGACTCTTTTCTAAGCGTGTTGAAGAAGGTTAAACTTAAATACATTAATAACTTGTTTAAATGGTGTTTAGTACTTAAACTAAAAATTTGAATTAATTCAAAGCACAGATTGACAACATTATAGAAACACGATTCCTGTAAAACTCATCCACTTCATGTCTTCTAGGTACGTAATCTCACTTACATGGTGACCCGAAGGGAAAAAATCAAGCGATCTGTTTGCAAAGTTCAAGAACAGATATTTAATATCTACGCAAAGCAGTTGGAACGAGTTTCAGGTATGCTTCAGTGTTATTTTTTTCACATAAGACCACAGGCATAAGCATTGAAAGGTTTGGTTACAGGCTAATGACTAATTTTGAAGGACAAACAGGACCTCATTTATTCTCATTAAAACCTTGTGTAGTCCACCATGCATCAGCAGATTGGAAGAAAAAATGAGACTGTGTAGCTCTAATGGTGGGCATATTGCTATAGAAACTGGTAAGTCTGTTCTTGTCCATGGGCACTGAAGGGCTTCCTGCTTCAGATCCTTTCTGGTGAGATTCTTTAATGACTCCTTATGACAGAGAGACCATGACTTACATTCAAGTGCCATATGGTACCTAAAAAGGCTGTGCTTTATTAGCGCTGCTGCGTTAGTGTTTAGTGCATACTTCTTTGCATCGTAGATGGCAGTTTAAGAAATGAATTTTGAAAAGGTAGCAGTCTGGTTTTAAAACATGTTTTTTTTCTGCCTAATCTCATTGACAGTAGTCAAAGTTACTGCATTAACTAGGTTGTCCTTAAAGTATTCAGTAACTAATAAACCATATTTTAGATGGAATCAATCAGATCCACTTGTTGGTTGCTCCCCCCCCCANATATAGTAGTGCTAAGATTTATATTTGCTACAAGCGTAATTAGGTGCAGTGCGGCTACAGGAGAGTAAACTACAGCAGCTGCATGTTGTGAAACGACGACATAACCACGTAATCGTGATGTGAAGGTGCTGGCTAGGCAGCCAACTACCCATTTATGCTGAAGAACACATCAGGCATGAGGAACAGAGTTAAAATAGGTACATTCAAAAATGGTATTTACCCAGACATGGAATTGCTTGACTTCAGCTTAATTTGTTTACATTTAGGTGTGCCTTCCTCATTCCCCTCAATGGAAAACACAGTGTTGTTTAATAGTCCGTCTTTGGGCCCCAATGCCCCCAAGATTGAGGATTTGAAATGGCATTCGGCGTTCTTCAGGAAACAAATGGGCACATCCCTAACCCACTCTTTGAAAAAGCCACACAAGAGAGACAGAGTAAGAAACAGCTCTGGGAATGACAGCAAATCCATGCTGAGGCAGCCCAGCGAAAGGGAAGGTGGTGCAGCTCCAGGTAGCTTTTTAAATTTTGACAAGAGCTTTGCAGAGACACGGATTGTATCAGCACAGCAGAAAAATGGCATAGTTATACCAGACCACAGAAAAAGAAGAGACAATCGTCCACAGTGTGAGGTGATGAAGGCAGAGCTAAAGGAAAAGACTTCTAAACACAACCACAAACCACTGAGACCCACAGAACTCTCTCAGAGGCAACCAGAAAATAAAAGGGCTGTGAACCACTCCGGTGGTAGGTCAGCACCTGGCACGCGGAGGGATATAGTGCCTAAATGCAATGGGGGTCTAGTCAAAGTAAACTCTAATCAGACAGTAGTTAAAGTGCCTACGACACCCACAAGCCCAGTGAAAAACTGGGGCGGATTCCGAATTCCAAAGAAGGGGGAGAGACAACAGCAGGGCGAGAGCCCAGAGGAGACCTGCCGCCAGAACTCCAGCTACCCCTACCTGGGCGTGGGCAGAGTTTCACCGAAGGACAGGGCAAAAAGTAAGCTAAAGCCCGACAGCGAGAATGATGGATACATCCCCGATGCCGAAATGAGCGACTCAGAGACTGAAGTGGCTGAGAAAAAGTGCAGGCAGCAGAGGCTCAGTCCAAACAGCACTATCAGCAGAAGGACGGACATTATTAGGAGAAGCATCCTGGCATCCTGACTGGACACAGGGACATGGTGTCATCACCATGGTCAGTAGAGTCACTGCCTACAAGCCAACTCCACATTATTTATTGGTGTGAGAGAAGAGAGTTCTTAGACGTGGCTACAGACTGACAAATTGAAAACCCATTATTCCTGAGCTGTGTAAACATGTTTACATGCACTTAAAGCTGTTTTCTTTTGCCCCCCTCCGATTCTTTGAGAAGTTCGAGTCTCCTTTATTTGCGACTTTCCTGAGTAAGCAGAGAAATGACATAATTAAAACAGGATTTGTGATGAACACTAAAATAACTCACAAAAACCTTTAAAAAGGGGCTAGGGTGGGTAGGGGGAAGTAGGCTGCATTCATCCCTTCTAGCTAAGAAGCACTGATAAAATCTTACTCCCTTCCCCCTGCCCTCGGGAAAAGCACAAGCTCTTAATTTAACTAGCACGTATTGAATTGAAGATGGTTGTTTAACCATACTGCACTGCTACACCCCATTATGAATGGTCACTTTCCTTGGATGGTGGTGGTAGGTCTTTCTCTGCAGAATGTTTTCTGTTGCATCCAGTTTGAGCGTAGACGGCAGCTCAAACCCCTCCACGAGCTCCAGAGTTTACATGTAATAAATACACCTACGAGATGACCAGATCTAACCAGGATGTTATGCTGGAGGAGGATGAAGGGACAGGTCAGGGCTGCAGCTGCCTTACAGTGCAACAGCTTGAAAAGCCTCAGCCCGAGCCCGGAGGACACGCTCAAATGGGCTGAGTTCTGAGAAAGGGGGCAGGCTGGAGGGTTACGGCACCCCACGGAATAACCCGTCACCATTTAGTCAGTCGCCTGCCTCCGGGAGTGTGATGACAATTCAAGAAAAGTAATTTCTAAGGCACTAGTCAGTAGGATTTCCCAAAGCCCACCAGATATGCACTAATGGTATGTATTGGGAAAGCCAGGCTTATGACACTAAAGGGTTGCTTTAAAATGGACATGAATATATATTTTTAAATAGAATAAAATGGAAAGGCAATAAATTGTGATTAGCTCTTTACAGTCAAATGAAGAAAAAATATTTCATTCTATTCTGGATTAGATTTGATGGAAGAGGGAACTCGTATTCTGATTGTGTACTTTTTTAATAATTGCAAATGGCAATAACTAGTAAGCTATGAGCAATAATAATATTAACAGATCATTAGGATACTGTTTTGTACCGAGTAGAGGGCACATATGACAGTGGAGTGTTACGAGCCTGCAAATTTTGGAATTCTGCATAGATGTAAAAGTCAGGTAGATACTGGTGAAAAAGCTAAAGCAGCAATGTGTTACAGAAAGACAGGCATAAAGCACCCCCTTCCAACCCCCCTCCCTGACCTGCCATTAGCACATCCACTCACTTTTTAATGTCAGACCCTTGCCTCTTGAGCAGGGAACATTTAAAACACAGTAGAACTCTGCCATAACTGAGTCTTCCAGAGGATTCAATCAAAAAGAAAAAAAAAAAAAAAGGTTTCTTAACACCCTATCTTGCTATGCAAGTTATCACTTAATTAAATATTTCAAAAAATCACATCCCTATCATTTGTTTTAAAACTCAGAAGTCTTAACCTTTTGATACCTTTTGGGATGATGGTGAGGAAGGGGAATTTTATGAAAGATAGTGTACTTTTAAAATACCATTGCTGGTCCCAAGAAGTTATATTAACCTCACAACTTACAGAGGTGAAAGTCAAAACAGGGCACTGGTGAATCTGAAATTAAATAGTCACTCTTGGGATGTGTTAAAAGAAAAGCACTTATTTGATCAAACAACAACAGCCAGACAAAATGTAAATGCAGGTAAGTTCTACTCGACACACAGCAATGTTTTCCAGACAGGCACTGCTCTTTTCTGTAAGAAAGAAGCTCATGACTATATAGGGAATTGTTTGTCAAGCCATAGAAGGAACAATCTAAATTTTGATTCTAAGTAAAGATTTAACCTCACACTGATTTGGAAGAGGTACCTTGTTAATTTGCACTACTACGAATGCTAACGTTGTGCAGAATTAATGCCTTATCTGTTTTGCTCCCTGACGTTTAGGTTAATAAGCTTTCTAATGTTTCAAGTTAAGCTGAACCAAAACCAAAAAAGCTGTAAGAAGACTGCAGTACGACCAGCTGTGTAGGTTAGTTTTGTCTCACACGCTTAGCACTCAGCAGAAGGTGTGTCGTAAGTACGGCAGTGACAATACAAACCCACCCCTGTATTTTATTGGGATAGACCCATTTGCTGAATTTCTGGTTTTAGGCATTACCTTTCCTTGTGCAGACTGACCAAGAGATCTTTGACTATGATTGATGTATTCTGTCAAACTGTAGGCTAGTTGAACTTCTGTAAAGTTGCCTGGAATGCCATTCGTTAGGTTTTAAACTCACACAAATCTAAATGAAGGGTTATACGTGTTGTGTATAAATCTTAATTTCAGAAATTTGAGACTATTGTCATTACATTTGTAAAATCTTGTACAGAAGATTTTTCACTATGTGCCTAGCTTTGGTGTCCATTCAGCTGAAATTAATTAAAGAAGGTGCATGAAGAGAAACAGATAGAAATAAAAAGTATATGTAGAGATGACTATTTTATATTACATGGCCCAATCCTGTATTTATTTTCTCCCTTTTTTTGAAGTATTTATAAAGACCTAGTTGAAGACAGCTGTATTTTTTGTTAAAATATTCAGTAGAATTGTGCCTTTTTGTCTGTATGTGAATAAATGCTGTACATTTTTGCAGTATCCTCGCCAGCAGTGTTTTAGAATTTGCAGCAGTTACTTTGGGTTTTTACAGAAACACTTGACTGCAATGATCTGAACAACTTCCATGGTTAAAATAAGCATTTAATTTGTATTATTACAGGTATCAAAATGCACGCTGCAGTTGCAAGAGATTTTTTTTTTTTTGAGGAACAGTACAGGGTCTTGTTACTGACAGCTGTGCCTACCCCATCAACAGAAAATTGTATGCTTTTTTCCTTGAGATCTTCAGAAAGATGTTCCTTACCTCAAACAGCTTACATTTGTTGATGTATGATGTCCTTCCAAAGTCCATAATCTTCACTCATGAAGATGATGGGGTTTCTTACCTGTAGATCTTCAAGGCTGTAGGCTGAATTTACGCTCGCGCTATGAACTGCCTATAGGCAAGCAATGCTGACAGAGAATATTTGCTGCTATAGCAGGAGCTCTAGGAGATGAGGTGTGAAGGGCACAGTAGCTCCTTTCCTCTTCCTTCCTCTAAAGTCAAGATGCGGAAACATGGAATGGACTTGGGGCAGAGCAAGGGAAGGACAAGGTTGTGAAGGTATGTGTCTAGCAATGTGTCTTGAAAACCAGCTGTGGGTAAATAATTTGTACTGCTATCACATGCATTCAGTTGTGGGCAGTTGTGAGTGGCACTCCTTAAAAAAACATATTTCAAAGACTGAAGATTAAACGATGACCCTCCTCCTAACAGTTACTGGTACAAGCTCTTCAAGGTATGAATAAAAGCCTGAAAGAGGTTCTTGCAGCTGCTTCATAGATCTTGCTGACGGCAGCCTTTCTGAAAGGCACTGCAGTGCTGGGGTTACCTGAGTAAGACTGGGTCAGAGCTGAGGGCAGCTCGCAGTGATAGATCTTTCAAGATCCGGCCTTTGCCAGAAGGCACAGGGCTCTTGGGAAGACCCAAAATGAAACTCATGCTACCCAACTACGCAGTTTCTGTCACCTGTTACATGAAAGTAACTGTGACCTAGAAACTTTTCCTAAATAAACATAGTCAAGAACAGTTTTACTCAATGGGAAGCATTAATATTGCACTAGGGAATCTTGTAAAACGCTCAGACTGGTCTTGGGGTGGGAAATGAAGGTAGGGGAAACAAAAACTTTTCAATGGAAGAGTGACGAGAAATAGATGGATAAAAATGTAAAACACCCAAGATGGATGAAAAGCCTGCTGCTCAGTTCCATGAAACAATCTAGTATCATGGGGGAAAGAGCAAAACTTCCTTCTCTAACCAGCAAGCCTCAAATTTTAATTGCCTCAGCAAGTGCTTTTCCTCTAAAGTCCATCTGTGAGCAGCGTGCCAGCAGCCTCCTCTAGAAGCCACACAGAAATGAAAGGAGGTGGTGTTAGGACGACAAGCTTAACTTGACCACATTTCCTTTTGTCCTTCAGACAGATGTATTTAGTCAACTTTTAGCAGCTCAAAGGATTAGGCAGACAGATGAAAGCAAATCTTTTTTCTTTCCTATGTCATTTGCCATAATTGCTCTGCTTTCCCTTAACTTCATTATTAGGTGCTTGTGTCATCACTGCAATTTATGTTCTGGCAAATAACCATTACACAACAGCTACACCACAAGTTGAAACGAATATACCCATAATTAAAAAGGGAACCAAACAGGTGCCCTTCTGTGCCTCAAGGAGCAAACAAACAAATACCTTTGCTCAGAAAACTTACAATTACTTGCCATTTTCAGCCAGGTTTCACTTCACAGCTAGAGCCTCTCTTGAAGGAGTGAATGGAATTAATAGCTCACACAAAATCTTCCAGGTGGTCTGTCATCATCTCAGATGTGCATTATGCAAATGAAAATAAGGTGCTTGGTACTTACCTCCCTCTGTATCATATACATGGTTGATTGATGAAAATCTCACCGCAACAGACGTTTGGAGCTTCTGGACAATGTATCCATGTTGCTTTGAAAAAATCTTTGAAGTCTTTTAGCAAAATTAGAGATTGCAATGGATACAGGCATAGAACAAACTGAGAAAGCACTAGTAAAGAAGTGCGTACAACTGCAGGAAAAAGTGAGCAGAAATTTTTCTTGAGGTTGCATCCATCGTGCAGGCTCTGCTTGAACAGCCAGCTTTTCAGGAGGTGGCACAAACTCCTGTCACTTCCATGTGGTGATCAACTCAGGTCTGTCCTCTAAAATGCAAATATGGTGAAGATCTGCTGCGACAGATGTATGGGTTGGTTAGTCCAAACCAACAGTTTTCATCAAGCATTGGGAAGCATTATCCATCAACTGAATTAGAAGTTATAAACCAGAATTGTTCTCTTCACATTTAAGAGGAAGGACAAGAAATTACGTCACTTAAATCCAAGATGGGGCAGCACTTCAGAATCTGTTAACACCTATCAAATGTTTATAATACAAGCTGAAAGAGAAAACAGAGTTCAGCTCTGATTTTAGAATGATATAGGTGAAGTTTCTTAACCATCAAAGAAAAACATGTATGCAAGAGCATTCCCACATACTGGCATCTGTAGAATTCAAAGACACTATTTCAAAATGTGTAAAAGCTGGATGACTTCACCAGCTTTGTGCAAACTGAAGCAATAGAGAACTGAAGTGCCCAGAGACATAGAAACCAAGAGAGCAGATCAACAGAAAAGCAAGGAACAATTGTAAAATAGTAACTGTGAAGAAAAAGCACAACTGAAGAAAGATGACAGTCCTTAGAAAGGAGCTGTATGAATAGAAATAGCAGCATTTTATTTATTAGCTGTTTCCCAGGGGCATCAGAACAAACTGAACAGAATTCTTGAAACTGGAAGGCAAGGGGAGTGTTTTGCAGCTGTAACGCCTACTACAAAACCAGCAACTATTCGACGCTTGTGATGTAATTAGTGTCTTACTACAATTCATAGAAGATCTTCAAAATGTTCCCAAGTTACTGCATTACAAAGAAAAATTAAAGGTATTGACTGTACGTGAGCAAAGCTGTTCATGAATTTCAATATAATGTTATCTGTTCCTTGTACACAATCTTTTCATAGTTGGGAGCTGGTGTTTTTTAGATCAAAAAAGACGAATAAGCCACAGCACTGTATCAGATTGTTTCATCTGCTATATTAAAGGGCTTTAATGACAACATTTTGCAGTCTTCCTCCAATCTTTACTATACATTCAGATACAGTATCTTCATCCACCCCCTTTCTTACCTGAATAAAACAGAAAATATTTATCTAAGTTTCACAAGCCTTGCTACGCATTTGGCTTCAATGCTCCAATATGAAGTTTCTCCAGCAATCTTCTTAACTCCAATGTGGTGGGAATGAACAATACATGTGTTTAAGTATTTTCCAGATCCTTCAGGGAAGCAGCTTTTTTCTTCTGTGTTGTTATCAGGCTGAGCTGTGATTAAAAACAAGCAGATAGTTTATTACATCATTTTTTGTAAGATCAAAGTATCAGGAGAACTTCAATATTGAAAATGTCACGAAGGAGAGGGAATGAGTACAGGTAAGTGGGAATTTGGGGTAAACAATTTACAGAATTTCTCTATAGATGACTATTGCTTTTGTCTTATTTCAGATCGCAAAGAATTCAAGATGGTGAAAGATTAAGTAGCAGGCGTAAACTTAATAAAGACATTGACATAGAATACACACATTTTAAACCTTTGCAGACATTATCCTGTATTTTTTATGTTTCTTACTGAATCACTATTATTTAATAATAAGCTAGGATTTATAGTTATTGAACTAACCACAATAAAAATGTAATTTCTAGACTCCCTAATAGTCCAGCTCTAGCCTATACTGATTTTAATTTTGCAAGTAAGCTGGAGAATGTAATGAGAATACACAATTCAGTCAAGTTGGAAAGTGGCCCTCAACCTAGATTCAGTTAAGATTCTGAATCAGAGGAAGCACACACATGAACATCCAGTCTTCTGAGAGCTAGAAGAGAATAAAGACCTTGTTTCTTCAGATTCAGAAGAGTGGGCATTCTTATAGCAGTACAACTGGAGATTGCTTTTTTCCACCTTTATTGGGAACAGCACTGGTATGTCCTTTTTTGGGGGGTGTGTGGAGAGGAAGGGCCTTGGAACAGAAGTTCTTGAGTCACTACAAGAAGCCACGCCTGACAGCTGGCAGCAGTAACCTCTGCCAAGCCTGAAGAGGGCAAGCCAGTTCTGAAGACTGGCAATAAGATCTGGACAACAATTTAGCAGCTAAACATCTTATCAAATCTCTTTTACCTTTCAGAGGGAGACTGGTGAGGAACAGTTAGTTATCGATGTTTTCGGGAACAGCAAGACCTCTTCCTGTATGGGCACTGAGGCCAGGAATTTACTCCCTTGAAAGGTGACGTGCCCATGTTTTTTAAGGGAAGATATAGCACCTCAGGAGTATTAGAGCTAAACAGATCCATATAACAAACAGGAGGTTAAAAAAACATAAATCACTCTTTCAGAGCAAATCTGAAAGATTAGCTGGGCAGACCTTGTCATGACAGAAAGCATTTACAGCCAGGAAACACAGCTTCTGTTATGATAGCTTGGCAGCTACACCCATTTATTCACTGCTGTTGGGGAAAAAAAAATGCCCTTTGTCCTAATTGGGCAATTTACATCAACAAAACATTTCCTATCTGCAACTCACATGGGCTCACCCACAGTAAAAAGCTGTAATTTGCAAACGGGTTTCCTAAATCACTGTAAAAAATTAGGAGGCAGAAAGACCACCTTTACTTAATAGGAGACCAACTTGAGTAAGAAATTTGCTTGGCAAGTAAGTGAACCCAGTGTGTAATCCCCCCATGGGATTTGCTTCAAGATGTATACCGTGAATAGTATGCAAAAAAGAATGCTGGATGGGAGAAAACCCACCTACGGTCCAGCAGAGAGAACAGAGAATTATAGGTAGCATGGAGTTTAGACAACTAAAGCCCAAAGTTTCTGAAGAGAAGAAAACCTTTCCTCCCAATATCCCTCATGTCTAGAAATACTGAATAGCACTGAATAGCAAAGTTGCACAGGAGTTGTAAAAGAACGGGAAAAAGATAGCATGTTTTTTGTAAGGTTCATACCTTTTGAGATGCTGTAGCTGCCCTCTGTTCTGCCTGGCTCAATCGCCTTTGAAGCCTATTGATGTATTCTCGGTATTCCATCATTAATTTTTCATCCTGTGTAAATGAAATATCTCATTACAAACACAAAGGTTTTTTTACTGGCTCTATACATACTGTAGTGAAAAAGCTTAAAACACGAGGAAATTTAAGAAGCGGAACTGTTTACCACTCGCAATAAGACTGAAGACGTACTGCTGACACATTATACAGAATTTCCAGCTCAAATATGACATCATGTGACTTTTCCAATCAGAGTACTCTGCAGAGGAAGTTTTACTCATTTCACCATCTTGAAGTAATATGCATAAAAGCTGACATTTTAATCCAGGTAATTTAATTTACAAATCTTACAATGTAAATGTTTCAGCTATACTCAAAGGGAAAAAGAATATTCTAGCTAATACAAATGAGATGATAATCTTGCTACAGATCTCTTCTGTTCTCTTCATCAAAGGGTATGTATAAAGTCTTTCTTAACCATCCTTTACTGACAGAATCTATTCTCGTATCATCCCCATTTTTCTCCTCTAAATAATACAGCGCTACAAAAAAAAAACCCACAGGACTTACCCTAGACAAAACTAGATATTATCTCAGATTTATGAGGCTGACAGGATAGCTGTTTTCTAAAGTGGCCATTAATTATTGAACAATGCACATTCCAAACCAACCCTGCCCTTAATCTTTAATGGATAATGCTTTTATCCATATGCATATATGCACATACAGTGGCAATTCTACTATACACGCAGTATGCTGGCAATTTGGTATCTCTGCATATGCCACATTATCCATGACACAATACCTGCTCCTTTTAGAGGTATGTGTGCATACATAGGCATAAGTGACTTTAGAAATACTTCCCGAGTTGTCTGAATTTGCTAAATTAGTAACCTTGAAGGATGATCTCTCCTTTACCTTTTCCTGTAATTTGAGAGTAAAGTTAACTTGTCTTCTTGCCATTTGAAGAGTCAGCAGAAACAGCGGGGTTTTCCAGTTGTGACTACTCCCATCAAAAATCCTTAATTTTTCTAAACCAGCAACATGACTCATCTAAATAGGTTTCTGTTAAGATCTTAGCGTGCGTGCATCAGGTTATAACTGAAAGTAGTTGTTGTGTCAGTCATTATCTTACCTCAGTTACCTTTTCATTTGCCATTTCCAGCTGAGAAATGAGCTCTTGGCTACGAAGTTTTTGTTGACTCAGCTCGCTTCTATTAATCGGAAGAAAAGATGCTGATTAACATACAGTAGTGCGTCAGTTATTGGAATATGATTTCATAGGTACTTTCTTGCATTGTAGGGGCTTATGGTGTATTTTTAATTACAGCATTGCTCTTAAAACGCTGATTTCAAAAGCATTACACAGCTAGCACTTCTTCACGATGTGTATTCAAAACTGTAATGGCAGGGGAATGAGATGTATTTGTTCGAATCAACACAGCTTTGTCAAGAGCATTTAACATTTTACAGGGTTGGTTTTCTTCCTGTATATTGAATCTTATTTTGCAGACACATTAGCAAATATGCTATAAATATAACCTACATTTGCACAGTGCATTCAAATTTTAGATTAACATTCTAATTAGCGTCCCATAAGCAGACTTTAACGTGGACATTTTTGAAGGTGCCCAGAAGTACCTAAAACCAAATCATTCTATACTTGTGAGACCGACAACAACGTAACACTTCAGGAGGAAAAGGAAAATGCCACCTTCTTCAAAGTGGTCTTTTTACTTTATACTGCATGAGTTTTAGTGATTCTGAATTTGTATAGTATTGAAGACAAGTAATATCTGGGTTATAGTAGACATCTCTGAGTTTGTGCTCAAGGAAACAGTTCTCGCCTTCTGTCATCACAAGCCACTGAAGAAGAGGGATGATCAAAGATAGAAAAATCTCTGAACTCTGGCAATTTTAGCCAGAGAAAGCTGCAGAACTAAACGGGCTGCTCTAACCTCTGACCAGTCTCTACTCCACTAGCAACAGCCATCGCAAAAAATGGTGTGATCAAGATTCTCGCCACCAGTTTCACCTTCTACGTTGAGGTTCAAACGTATTTATGGAGAAGAATTTTCACATCTATTCTCACTTTACCTTCCTTGCCCAAGTAGCAATACACTACACTGAAATGTAATAACCTCCATGAGTATGTAGCACACTGACAATGCTCAGAAATCTCATACTTAACCTTTAGGTGCTCTGGCTATTACCAAAACGACATGCACTGTAAGGGAAGCTAAAGCCGTTATTCCTTCTGGGGGGAATGGAGGTAAGGCAGGAGATGCCTGAACCTCAGATCTTCGCCTTAAGAAGCCTCCGCTATATGTTAATGATGGCATTTAGTTCTCAACAATAATTTACTCTTTAAATTTTTTCAACGTTATTTCATAATGTTTGACTGAAAACTGCTAAATGGCACTTTAAATACAAAGTTGCAATATATCTGTTAAAATAAGGCTGGTGGTTTCCACTCCCTTGTTCTCAACCAACCCCTTTAACCAATCCCAAGTAGACATCATAAGAACAGATCAACATCTTTTGACTAGCTGCTAGAAAAATAAGAGTACACGGGCAGATATTTAAGCGACGTTAAACAGTTAAAATTATACATAGATTATACCTTTGTTACCACATGTGAACAATTTTATATAAAATAAGAAAGATGGATTAAAATTGCAGGATCAAGATAGTATGTTAATACTGAACAGAATTAACTGAACAGTCCTCTGTAATCAGTAACGAGCTTCAAGATGAAGCACTTTCAATATAGGAGCCCTAATGAACAGCTGTTTTTTGATGGTTCTGTTTTTATAAACTGTTTTATTAGCAAAACAAAAACTTTATACAATTCCTGTCGTAGCTTTTCATACGTACCTTTTCAAAATTAACTCCCTAGAAAACTATCCAAACACTACTCCTTACCCGCTTATGTTCAAGTTTAACTACGCCAGTAAAAAAGGATTTGAAAATAAGGAAATTCTTAAACTCTAACAGGGCATCTTTATTGTTACGTCATCTTAGAAGACTATCCAAATAGATAAATTTTCTAAATTAAAAATTCTCAGTTACTGAAAACAATCTGTCTCCTATACTTGTACTGAGGTGTGGAATTAGCATTCTCAGCAGCACAGGCCGGAAACAGAGCTTTCATGCTCATATACAGCTGTATATCAAGAAATTATTTTCATAATTAGATCACACTGAACACGTATTTAAAGAAAACAGTTTAACCTTGTAAGCATAAGGAAACATGATGGCTACTGACCTAGACAGTTGATTCATTCTGATTGTTAACCCTCCCCCAAACACACATTATGAGATTTTAATATTAAAATTGAGCAGTAACCCCAACTGCTGAATAATCAAATCAGTCCCTGCTCCATATTGTCTTTGTTAAGTGAGTGGGAAACAAAAGGTGAGCTTTTAGCATTTTGGCAGACGGGTGATAAATCCACCAGCTGTAGCAAGTACGTTCTGCAAAGCTCTCATATGACAAATACAGCATGTGCCAGCTGTTTTTTCGGTTGAATTATACTATAATATGCTTCAGTTACTCTTAGTAATTATGAATTTTGTATACTGCCAGTACCTGCAGCTGTCTCTCATCCTGTTAATTTTTTTCTTTAATGAACATCTTAAAATAAGCAGCTATGGCTGCCAAACATTACAGAAGTGCAGCCAAGAATAATGTTTTAGAAATGGAGGAAACTTCTTCATCTTAAGATGCTGCGCAATTCACTCAACGTACTGTACAGGATGTAGGGAGAAGGAGAAGACAGTTCTGGCCAGCACTTCAGACACAGGCACCAAAAAAGGTCGCTCTTCAGAAGCGGATTGTTTTCAGTTGTAGAAAAGATAAAACTGCAAACTCCAAAACCCACACATGGCTGCTGCTGAGTCAGGGACTCTAACTATGACACAGAAATGTTTCAGAAGCAGAAACTGGAACAAAGACACCCAAAATAGCTGCAATCAGATGACTTAAGCTAAGCATTTAAATTTAAAGACAATATGGCAAGGATTCCCTTTTCGTAAGCACTGACAATTATAATTCAAGTGAATATTAAAAAAACGAAGCCATTCAGTACAGTTGTTCAAATAAAATGGGTTTATGTTACAACAAATATTTATGATTTTTTTCCCCTAGAAGTTATATCTTACTACTAGTCAATAGTGGCAGATGGTTAAGATTATTAATTTACCAATTTGTTTCATACTATGTATTAGTATTAAATTTTACTACTTTTTTTATTAGTTAAAGAGTTAAGATTTTTAAAGCTCCTCAAATGCATTGTGACATGGAAGTAACTTCTAAAGTACTTAACCCTCTTTATCATTTAAGCCAGCGTTTATAAATTGTCTCACGTACTGTTTTGTAGGTTCAGTTTATATTTCTAAAAAGAGAATAGGTTTGTATAGACCTATTACTCCTCCTACTAAACTGTACCTTAAGGGAGCAATCATCCCCATGTCTAACAGGCCAAAGTAATATTCATAGTAAAGTTGAGAGAACGGTCAGTTTTCTCTGAAGTTTTCAAGTTACAAGATTGACCTTTCTCCCATCTGCAGTTTTCAAGATCTCCTCCGCTGAAGGGCATTCTGTGGATAATTCAGTCGTTTGATTGAATATGACATCTCGCTTATCAGCGTGCGTCTTGTTCTGATCCCTGATCCAACCAGAATCATGTTCAACAAAAACGTGCTCTTGGTGTTGGCCACTGGTGAGGAGTCTGGTAAGGGTTTATGTATAACCACTGGTTATCTGACAAGTTCTTTCTCAATTTACCCCAATTCTTTTCTTCATTCTCAGGATTAGAACATAAAAATGTATGAAAAATACTGATATGCCAATTAGGAGGGATTAACCATCTATTACTACTTCTATTATGACGTCTTTTTTTTTTTTTTTTAACCTAGTTAACATAAGTACAGACCAGTCAAGGTGGACTTTACAGAATGAATGAATAATCTGCCATTATTTTTTAAACTTGCATACAGTCTTTCACTTTATTTTCTTTTAGTAAACACTGGTAGATCTGATTACCCTGTTTTTGCTTAAATTCTGTTGTCAGAACTTTCTCTCTCACCCCTTCTCAATCTATGCTGTATTCTGTTATTACTAAAGTTTGTTTCTTTCTGATTTACAAATTTCCTAAATATTCCTTTGGTATTGCTGATTTCACTTTCTCTCTCTCATGTCATTTATTCTTCTCAGCTTAAGTCTGAAGGACTATAGAGCTTTATACACAATGCCGTAAGGTAATAAGAACAGTCCTTCCCCCAAAATATGGCCATAGGAACTGTTTTTCTAGATTACAGTACTCCAGTGAAAGCAAGAGCATTTAAAAAATACATGTACGCATTCCTCATCTCTTTCAAAAGTAAATTCCTTCAACTGAAGACAAGAAATGTAAAAGAAGCTGGAAGCACTTGATACTATTATTTTAACACAGCTGGCAAAGGCAGATCACCGAAGTCCCTTGCCGTTTTGGGACATTCAAACCGACAGGGATCTTGGACCACTGTAAAGTTGGAAGCCCTATCGATCAACAACAACAACATGGATTGCTTCTGTTTCTTACCAAATTCCACACAAATTTGTGGGGAAGGGACACTGAACACCAAAATAACTTTTTAAACATGAAACCTAATTCCAACTTGGTTATTTAGATTACTTAAAATGATGTTCCAGATATTGGGGGAGAAAAATATCAAAACAGAAAGTCAAGTAAGTGTCAAGTTACTAAATTAATGAACATGTAATAGTTAAATAATTCACCAAGACTTAAAAGCTTTTTTTGTGTTATGAAAAAAATTACCTTTAGAAATAAGTTTGCTAGTTTTATAGAATTCCGACACATGTTTCTTACTATTTTCCATTTAAACACCTATAAAGACAGTGAAAGATGACTTTTTGCCTCTCAGAAGTCACTTCATTCTACTGATTACTCCTGGTCAGAACTGAATCAGTGGTTCAATCGCAGACCCTAGCAGAGATGCAACTGTCAAAACGCAAGCCTGTTGAAACACAGCAAGTAACCAAACCAATTCAACTAAAATTAAGCGTTAATATGCATTTCCGTCTCAAAAGCCACATCTGTCCTTTGGTCTTGAGGTGGACTGACCCAGCTGGCAGGTAAGCCCCCACCCCAGTTGCTCACTCACTCTCCCCCAGAGGAATGGGGGAAAGAACCGGATGGGTATAGGGGTGAAAAAACCTCATGGGTCAAGAGAAAGGCAGTTTAATAAGTGAAGGGGAAAAAAAAATTGCAAAAGCAATCACTCATGACCAGTAGACCAATGCCCAGCCAGTATCCAAACAACAGTGACTTTGGAAGAACTTCCACCTAGTTTTATTGGTGAACATGACATTACATGATCCGGGAGATCCCTTGGGTCAGCTGAGGTCAACTGTCCTGGCTGTGTCCCCTCCCAGCTTCTTGCCAACTGCCAGCCTCCTCATTGGGGCAGCAGAGGCAGGAACAGAGAAGCCTTGACGCTGTATTAGCACTGTTCAGCAGGAGCTAAAGCATTGCCGTGTTATCAACACTGTTTTGGTCATAAATCTAAATCCCAGCACCATACAGGCTGCTATAAAGAAAATTAACTCCATCCCAGCCAAATCCAGTACAGGTCTTTCAGAAGCATTAAATTCACCTTACCTTAAAATATAAAATTCCCCCAAACTTAATCTGAGGGTGACAGTTTTTGTATGTATTTATAAACACATATAAACAGATATAGACTAAATCAAATTTTTTACATACATACACATTCTTAGAGAAAGAAACAACCTAAATTCAATAGAAAAGCCTTGGGACAATTAATCTTTAAATAAATGCGAGTGCTACACCACTTTTTTTACAACCTTTAATTACTTATTTGCATAGCTGTTTTATAATTGTAAATACTTGCTGTCTAAGTTCACTTCAGTAAATGTCATTAGAACTCAAAGTACATCTAAAATGGATGCAACCAAAACTCAAGACAGCTTCGTTTCATAGTCTGCCAGATTAGGCATTTTGCAGGAATAAAGAGAATAAACATTAGTCATGAGTCGTTAGCCATGTTGCCAAGAGCAATGTTTTTATTTGGAGCAATGACCTATGTTGCAAGAGGCACTGACCTTCTTAGTTACCTTCAAGATTGACTTTTGGCACAAGTATATTGAAGCAAAACGGATTCCTTGTCCTCTTGCAAGGTGAAGGTGAGGTCTATTACCAGTAAATCCTTCTAAAAGCATACAGCATCTTAAGATGCTTAGAGGGAAGAAAACTCTTCTCATAAATGAAGACTGTAAAGTATTTTTATGAAGAAAATGGTGGAATTTAGTCTGCAAGTATTCAATCCATTGCCTACTGTTTCAGTGCTGTTTTTTAATTCCAAGTTCAGTTTTATAGGCAACAATTACATGTTTAACTTTCACTGAGACCCACGTGTCCGAGACAGCACAGAATAATTTTCAGTGAAGCCTGAAAGTATAAATTTATTTATCAACATTTCTACCTGATCTACTAGATTCTCATATTAAAAAAACAAACAAACAAAAAAAACCCCCCACAAAACCACTCTGCTCTACTGTTTCAGGTTGCAAAATCTAGTTTTCCTTCTTAATTTTTTTTTAAAGTTAAAAATCCCCTAATGTTCGCTGATATCCCTTCATTTCTTAAAAGCATTTATTTAATGTTTCCTTTATGTATATATGTATTACACCTCACAAACAAAACACTACAGACTTAAAAGATGACAAATGAGCAGTGCAGAATATGGAAAAATTAGCAGCTGCTGCTGGGAAGTTAGTAAAGAAGCCAAAATGTTTCAGACACCTTCATATGGAAAATGAAAGTAATGAGGAGAGAACTGAAAAACAGCAACAGATCGTGAATTTAAGGCAACGGAATGGGAAACACCTACACTAACAAAAGGGACACTGACTCAATCCTTACGAGAGCTGCACCAACAGCAAACTTCTGGTGAAATGCAATATAAACTGCTTTTATGTAAAATACCTCCCTAGTATACATGGCTATGACTTTGTTAGGAAGTTTATAACTTCCTGAAAAACATTCACTTATAAAGCACATTACTATGCTGTAAGAGTAGTAATTTTTATTAAAAACTGAAATTCTGCTACATGTCACCAACACAATTCTGTATTTGCTCATATATTTACATGAATCCGATACATCAAACAGTGACTTCATGAAGTGCCAAGGAATGTCTCAGACTGTCCTCAAAATATACTAAATAACCACCATACGATGCTGAACTTGGAGAGCTCTCTACTTAAATCCAAAAAGAGAATGTTGATATCTTCATAGTCTTGCTACCTAGTCAAGACAAGACGGAGTTTCTAAGGAAGATATTTAATCTTCCTTACAAGCTCACAGCTTAACTAAACCTCTTAAAACCACATAAAACTTAAAAATGTATGTACATAGGAAATCTGGGTGAACATCGGCCTTTCACTTGGACCGCGCTATAAGGCTTGGTGATGCCATTTCCTGGTTTAGCCTCAAGAGGACTTTCAAATAGAGCCTTTCATTCAATAGATCCTGCTTACCCACCATCAGTCTATTATGTAGTGGTCTTGCTGATATTTCTGTGATAAATGCATTTGCTCCAAATTTTTTTTGCTTTTTAAATAATCAGCAACTTTATTTTAGTTCACAACAAAGCAAGAAGTGATTTGCTAGTCTGTACTTGCACTCCAAATATTAACTCAAAATGTTATTGTGTTAAGATTAAAATAAATATGATAATTATTCATTTATAATATAAGCAAGGCCTTTGCACTGAATTAACTACTACTGTGTAACTCAGGAGCTCATTTTCATACCAACTGCATTCTGCACTATACAGCTAGGTATCTGGTAATGCATATAACGTGAAAAATAAGTGGGCTTTCAATTTTCTAGATAATATTTATAGGTTTTGTTATAGCCACTTGTCACTAATATCAGAGCATCACTGCACAGATGTAATTATGAAATTCCTTATGTCAGTTTAAATTACAACTTTCTAGCAAAGAACAAACTTGTTTCTACTGCCAGTTTCCTTGTCAAGGAGAGCGAGTGTCTGATAAAAACTTCTGCTTCTAGCTTATACAGGATGTAAAAGCATCACCTATGAAATCAACTCAAAAAGTAACTGACTTTGCTTTTAGACTTGCACCAAAATATCTACTGAAGTCACAGAAAATCATGTGGACTTAGTGTAGACTTACAATTTTTAATGAGATGAAGGTTTTTTTTTTTCTATCCTGATCATCAGGCAGTATTGTCTGATACGGGATGTTAAACTATTGCAGGAGAGTTCCACATGATGCCACATAGGCAGTCTCTCACATAAACAGGGACGTTTTCAAAATTTACTACCTATTTTTCGTGCAGATGCACAAAGCAGACTTCCTCTCATGTCTGTTACATTTTCTATGTCAGCATTTTGCTGCAGATAAATAAGGTCTAAAGCTTTTGGTCCTCTATAACAACATTTTAATACTTAACATTAAAGCTTTAAGAAGGAAAGCAGCTGTTTCACAGACAACTTTAAATGATTTGGAAGTCTGCAATTTTTCCCTTTTAATTGGAAGTTGCTGAACTACATTCAGGATCTGGTTATAAATCTAGATGCTCAACTGTGACAGATTTTGTAGTTTAATTTGCAGAAAATAAACTAAAAGTTTAATGGCTTATATTTACCTTAGCATGAAACACTACAAAATGCTTTTCCTCCAGTTACTGCATTTACAAAAGATGTCAAAAAAAGCCTTAGTAAGACCTATCTAATTACTTACAGTGCAGCTACAACCACTAAAACTGTGAGTGAGTAAGCACAGCTCCCTGTGTCTCACGGACATGCTCAACACTGGGATGACTTCTGAAACAAGACTTTTTGCCTTTTTAAAGAACTGTTCAGTAATGTTTGCAAAATGCAATGTATTTTAAGGCAAAATAAAGCCAGCCTATATCTGGACAGTTAAGGTAAAAAATCTGAAATGGTTTACTTAGGAGAGGTAAAACTGGCCAGAGTGATTATGTAGGACTTGTTTTTCTAGGAAAAAAAATGGGCAAAACTGTTATCTCCAATTGGATTTAGTGTGACTTTGAACTGCCTGATAAATTTAAACTGAACTAGTTATCATAGGTAACAATCCACTACTACTACAATGTGTTCTAAACACGCACAAAAGAAGCACTTGAAGAAATGAGAAGCAGATGAGTGAAGCTGCTAGTAAAACAGAAAGGTCACCAATAAATGTTTTATCAATCATTCTTGTATTTCAAGCAGGATGGAACTCATAGCATTCCTCTGTTTGGGCAGACAATAGGTACAGCTACTCACAACAGACACTGCGTTACTTTAAAGAGGAATGAAACAAGTTTCAAAGGGAAGCACTACTACATACGAGCCTGCTATTTATGAAGTTCAGTGGAGGTCAAATTCACATACTTTTCTAAAAAAGATGGAAAACCAAAGTTAGAGCAGTGACAGGGTAGATTTGTTGTAGGCAAGATTTCCAGGAAGTTATTTTCCTTGCTCGTGTTTAGAAACTTGGGTTCTAATTCCACTCACGCCATTGGCATTCTGACAACTAAGAAGTGTTAAGCTATGCTTACAAAAATTGTGACTCAAAAAATTGCATAGGATACTGGAAGTGTTATGGTGCGAGATGAGAATATGTAAAGCCATTATAACAATAAACCCTGAAAAATCCAAAGATTACTCCAAGGGAAATAAAATCTAGAATTCACAGGTTTCCAATTTTAAGAGGGCAAAAACTTGGCTTCCTTGTTAACATGATAGTAAGCAACTTCTAAAATCAGTCTGAGCAAAGAATGAGTGCATCCTGTGCTTTAAGTGACTGAAGTTAAAGGGTCATTTCAAATTTATCAAATTAACAGAATTGCATACCCTGAATTTTTCTTCCAAAAGCCAATGAAAGCACTTCCTAAAAGATAATGATACATGCAATGTTTTATTCTTCTCTAATAATTTTAATTTTAAAGAAATGAGACTTACAAAATCAGGCTTCCTAGTCTAGAAGTTACTGTGCACCAGTCTGTCAATCTCCTCCAATTTGAAACCAATTTTGAAGAGGAAGAGATCTTGAGGACAAACTTGTAAGAAGTTCTATACAAATATCAGGCTAATTTAAGCTCTAATTTATAGTCTGCTTGATCTAACAGAGTTTCCTGAGCTTAAAAAAAAATAAAAATCAAATAAAGGATGAGGCAAACATGTATCTTTGCCTCTGTTGAGAGAAAGCCCATTTAAAACTTGGCCTCCACGCAGCAGCTAGCTGGCTAACCAGAGTGACCGAGTGAGTGTGTGTCAGCTCACAACTAGGCACAGTTTGGCTGTTACTTGCCAGCCAAACACAAGACATGCGAGGAAGCCGACGTGGAGGAAGGCAATACCAGAAAAGAAAAGACACTACAAATCCACTGTGCACAGATCAGTTCATTTGCATTTTAACACTGTGCAATGTGTCTACACACTGGAAAGGAAAATCAAGATGAACGTAGTTGCCGTATCTGCTTATTTCTCAAACTGCTCAGTGTGGATTCTGAACATTTTTTAACTGGTATTAACATCCAAGTAGAAGCAAACACTATCTATAGCAGTATGCATTTAGAACAAAGATGAGTTTGTATAATTTATTTCAGACACAACATGCAAATGGCTGATTTCTCACTGGGACACTTCCTTCGCTACTCACTTATTTCCAGTAACTTCACTGTCTTCTCTAAAGCAGTTGGTGTCTGTCTGTCTATAGGCTCACAGGCACCAGAAGTGCTTGTATTCCCCAACATCTAGGAATGATAAGTAAGCTCTATCTGTGTCTCTTGCATGAGATGCCCTTGTTATCGTGCCCTTTCAAAACTGAAAATATTCTTATATTCTGTGCTGGGAATACAAGTATCAGCTAGTTACCTGGCAACCTGTATGAATTAAGAGAAAAGTAAAGTTTATATCTCATTTTTGCTTAGGGCAATCACAAAACTCATTTGTATCCTCATTTATGACAGCAGCTGCTCAGAAGAGAACATTAGATGTGCATCCCAGGTTTTTTCCACCTTATTTTACAAGTCTGGAGACTCACTCCACAAGTGATTTTGTGGTGACTGTTCTGAATAGCTATAAATATAGAGGTTTTCATAATCCAAAACTGAAATTCTCTAAATTGAGCGTGCTATATCTTGAAAGAGAAAATTAAAAAGAATTTATTCCATTTACTTTTTGTCGTTACAAAATTCAAACACATCAACAAGATGCAAAATTTTTATTTCAGTGCTTAGCTGCTAACTTCATAAAGAGCATGAAAAGTTCCCTTTAGAACACTCTTGTTTTGCTGGAAGCACATCATCTAGTCCGGAGGGTTTGCTCTTGATGGTGTAACCACAGGCCTATTGCCATACACCAAACAGTAACTAAAACTGTAACAGCTTCCAGAAGAGGAACAAAATTGCACTTACTTTAGCTTACTGATCCTGGCTTCTGTAGTTTCAGTAAGATTTTTTGTTTCTTCTTTCCACCGATTTGTTGCTTTTTGCTGAGCTACTAACAGCCGTCTAAGTTCAGCAGTAGACTTTTGACTGGTGTCTTCCATTTCCTTAAGTCGAGCTTCATATCCATGTTCTTTCACAGCATGCTCATGCTCCATTGTGCTTATCTAGAAAAAATACAAATTGGATACAATCAAGTCTCTCAGTTTTTTTACTTTTTTTTGGTAACACTTGAGTTAAATTTACAAACATTTGTTGAAAGCATGTAACGTACAATAATTACACTTGTAATTATATGCTCAAATAGATACATTTTCCCAAAGCCAATTTAAGCAAATAGTACAACTGACAATAAAGGATAATGAGCTGCGTATGCTTATTTTTGTAAATAATCTTTATCCTTCTCCCTTGTGTTTCTCCACAGAAACACGTTTGTTCTTTTTCATCTAGCTAAAATGTGTTAGGACTTTCTTAACTGCATCTAAAGTCTTCTGTACACCAGAGGAAAATGAAAGCAAGCAATAAATCTTATCTGTGACTATAGTGGAAGCCTGTCTGATTAAAAATGAGACAGACAAAGATCTGGTATATGCTTTATAACCACTACCTATCTGTTGCAAGATTCTCATCCTTTGTTTTTAAACTATGTTTTAGCAAAGGGTTCTGGAGTTGGGACAAGATTTCCTGTTTCATTTGACTGCTTCCTTTATCTTGTGCAAAGGGGAAACCGGATTTGAGATGGCCCCCATTCCTAACTTGCAAAACTCCTTACTGAAGTCTTCTTCATTGCTGCAGGTTCTTAGATCCCTTTACGCCCCTGGAGTTAAGAGCGGAGGGGAAAGTAGAGCTTTACATGTTTAGAAAGCACATCGAGGATCAAAGCTGTTACTCCCCACAGAAGGCAAAGGTACCATGAATGTGCTGAGGTTACTGTCAATTCATTATCCCACCTGCAGTCTGTTCAGGTGCATTTAATGGAACATGTTCAAAAAGAACATCCATCTTTCAGCTTATTATCTTGTTTGCAACTGTTCATATAGAAAAATTATCTCTGTCCAGAAAATACAGAACCAAGGTTTGACAACCACAGTATTAAATTACTTATTAGTTACACACTGCTCTGACAACATGGTGGACATCCAAGTAGAGGAACTCTGGACTGAAAGTCATACAGATATTCCTGACACCTTACAGACAATAGATAAATGAAGATCTGTAATGGGAATAAGTGAAATCACCTGAAGGAAAACATGTTATTATTTAATCTATTAATCTTATAAAAAGCAAAGAGTATTTGGGATCTTCTTATCAAGCAGAATTTAGTACATGTTAAAATACAATTTTATTAGCAGAGATTGAGTTACCCGATAGATTCTGAGGACACACAGTGCTACAACAAAATTACTTTTAAGCAGAAACCAGGAAGTGTCATTGAAACTTTCATCCTTAATTTAAGCTTTCAATGATTTTCTCTTAGAGCTGCCGCCTTATTAAGCAAGTATCGGTCTTACGTTAAAATAAAAATAATATATAAACCATACCTTTATTTTAGCTTTTTGTTGAGCTTCTATGGCCAGTTTTCTCAAGCCCTCCATTTCTTTTTGCAATTGTTCATTCTCTTGCTGAAGTTTCAGCCTTTGTTCACTGACAAAGGCACTCTTCTCTCTTTCTGAATCCAGAATGCTTTGCAATTTAGAGATAGCTTCCTGGCAACGAGACTTCTCTTCTTCAGAGCTGAAAGAGGAGAAAAGTCTTGTTGGAACTCAAGAGTTGAACAACTGCTAGTTGCTCTGCTAACTGCTACTGGTTAAAAAGATGTGACAAAAACCTAACACATAATCAACAATTTAATTAGTTTTCCATTCCAATTTCTGCAACATCCATTACTTACTTCATTTCCAGTTGTTTCAGCTTATTTTGTGTTGTCTGTAGACTTAGCTGAAGGTCGCCTTTCGTAGTTTCTGCAAGTAAATATTTCTGATGCAGTTGCTCTAGTTTTCTATTGTCGGATTCATGTCCTCTGTCTTCCCTGTACATCTGAAGAATAAATTTACACGTAAGATGATCTTACCTCACACTGGTGATTGGCAGTTAGTGCTGACAAGGAGGCTACTCCTCATTTCCAGCGATTTAAAACAAAACTGAATTTCTATCATTGTTGCTGCTACTTGGAAAAAAAGTTCTCAAAGATCTGGCATTCATTTAGTTTTCTGTCTATTGAGCCTAAGTGTAACTGGAATATGTACCAACATTCTTTCGGATTATGTCAAACATCTCACCTTTTACTTTCTACACTTTTCAAAGAACTCTCTTTTTCAGTTTAGTATTACAGCTTTAAAATGCTTTCCAGATTAAAAAAAACCACACTAAAGTGATTACATGTAAATTTACAATTATGAAAATCTACTCAAAAAATAAAATAAGAAAATTAAGGGAACAAAAAACCCCATGAAAAATGGGAAAAATCAATATAGCTTTTCCTTCTGAAAAGAGATCTTAAACGTCATGTAAAAATGCATAAATGCACGCAATTGCCTTACCTTTTCAAGTTCTTCTTCCACTGCTCTCTTTTCTCTAATGGCTCGTTCAATTTGACTCTGTTTTTCTCCACATTCCTATTTTAAAAAGTAATTTTTAAATAAATTTAATAAAAAATTACTCAAAAATTCAAGTGCCAAAGCCAATAACCAGCCATTGTAAATGTAATTCTTGCTGGTGGTATGAATGCATTTGATTAGATTTACCTGCTCATTATTTTCTCTCTAGGATCAGTCTCATTCACTACACAGACTAAGACACATAAAATGAAACCTTTTAAAAATAAATTTAATCCATAAATAGGTGCATATGCACCAACCTCTTCTGGTCTCCCACATAATTTGTTACAAATTCCTGGTTCACTCACGAATATGATGATTGTGATGCACAGACTTTCTCTTAGCATACTTTATCAACTTTCATATACTTCATTTCTATATACCCAACTATAGAAAAACAATACTCAGCTTTCCATCCTTTATTTATTATCTTTCAGAAACAGGGACACTGAAGAAAATACATGGGAAGTCTTTTCTAGAGCAAACAATCTCCCTGTCAAGATGCTTGGGAACTATGATAAGAATATGCGTAACTCAAGGAATAAACTTACACAAAGAAATGGGTGGATTTGCAGAACTGTATTATTTCATGCAGCCAGGCAAGTTCTCGTAAGATATGATTTTATATACATACGGCAAATTTGTACATTAAAAATTAATTTTCAAAGCAAATATCCTTTACACGTAAATATCAATCTCTGCACTGACTGTTAAGACACTGCACACAGTCACTTTCATCAAGTAACATGAAAGACACTGTATGTTGCATTAATGTCTGGAGACATGCAGGATATAAAGTGCTATGCATTAATAAAGCATAGTCCTAGACAATTACCCATTAATCGTATTTTACTTGACTGACTTTTATCTGAATTTGGTATTTTATTTGATCAACAAAACCTAAGTGTCTCAAATGTTTTGCTATCAAGAATACTTTCATCAGTCACACCATACCATCTGAAGAGCTGAAAGTTCTTCTGTTAGTCGAGAAATCTGCACATTATATTGCTTCTTTGCAGAGTCTACCTGTGATCAAAAACAAACTAAAAAATGAATCCCATGAACTATTTTTCCATCCTGTTTATATAGAGATATATATATATACAGTCTATATGTGGTGGATGTATATAAGTATGAAAATATCTGGGACTGCAATAACTGACAAATCTTACTACATAAACGTTAGAAGAATGTTTATTATCAATCCATGCTACTTTAAGTGAGGGCGTTTTGAGAAAAAAGCAGAAAGGAAGACACCACAACAAGGCCTTACAAAAAGAACAATAAGATTATCAGGAAAGTTGCTGTCCATTAGGTGCAAGTTATTTGCCGTTTGTGTAACAGATATTTTTAGATTGCATAACAAAAGAAGTATTTTTTAATACCTAGAGAAACACGACAACTCATAGTTTAAAATCTTACTTTTTATGCTTTTGATAGATTCACATTTACTGAGATAATTTCAAGATAATAAATAGGACATTTGTGAATTTCTAAATTGTGTAAGTGAATCGTCGTCACAACTGGAGTGCTTATCCTAGTTGCTCTTTAGCTCTTGCACCTTCTTCAAATCTTGTATGACATTATATATTGCAGTTTTACATAATCCACACAATTTTTGTGATTCTTTCAGGCAACCACCAAACAGAAGGCACAAACCATCTTTATCTTCATTTTAAAGGCTCTGAAAATTTAGGCAGTATATTCCTGAAACCTCTCGAAACGAAAGGATTGGAAAGAAAAATAACCCTTTTATCCCTATACAGCACCTATGCACATTGTGTCACAGTGAAGAAAGTGAAAGGAGGCAAAATCAACAACGCTGAAAACAGAAATGAGGTAATAGCTTTACACTGTTGTCCACTTGCAACAAAAGACATTGCCGACACATGCTTGTAACAAGTCTTTGTTTCCTCTGGAGTTTGCCTTAAAATAAAGTAAGTCTCTTTGACAGGCAGCTAATTACTGAGAACCTCCAGGTAAATTAGTCTGCATTTTAACTGCAGATGGCACACAACATGGAGAAAATTAATTTTGAGACTAGTCTTTTATCAGAAGAGCTTCAAGTTTTCATCTGCTCATAACAACAATAACAAAAGTCGTAAAGAGGCTACAAATTTTTTTTTTAGTCATTTCTCTACCAAATTCTGATTTCTAAGTGTGCTGTGATATTGAGCCTTTGATTGTTAGCTGTACTTGGTAGAAGAGTCTTACTTGCCTAAATGGGGGAATATTTTTAAGTACCGAGATGCCAAAAAATCAATAATATAACTTTCAACAGGTCCTATCATCTGAACGTACATGATAAGCTGCCATCAGCAACTTCCAAGATGAGGCCACGTATCATAAATTAAATACCTCGATACCAATACAACGCTCAGCCTGTTGACATGCTACTGACCAGAATCTCTCGAATTGAAGTGCCATTCTTTTCATCTTCACAGTGCAGCTTTCTCTACAGAAGTGTCTGCACAGACATCGACACTTTCGGTTCTTGAGAGATCTAAGAATATCATTTAGTTTGGAAGAACTTATGTCTAGATAACAAAGCTGAAGAGTACGGTACTGTCAGCATCCTGCCCTGCTACCTATATTATCAAAACACTTCTAAGAAAATTGCTCGTGATGACCATATACCACTAACAGCTTTTCACACTGAGGAAAACCAAAAAATCTTCCCATTCTTTCTAAACATCGGAACTTACTGCCTTTCTAATTCTTGCAGCAGTATCTTCTGCAAGTTGAGACATTTCAGCTTTCATTTGTTTGATTTCCTCTTCCTTTTGTTTCTCCCCGAAGAGTGCCTAGAAAGAAATAACAACTTGAAATACTACTGGTAATATTTCAGTGGTGACATAGTATCTAGCACTGAGAGAAGAAACCACACACAGTCACTGTTCAAAAAACCTTTTTTCCTTTTTACTTTGGAGTAGCTGACAATAAAACCCAACAAAAAAACCCCAAGAACAGTAGCAACATTTTGCACTAAATGCACATTCCTGTAAATCAGAACCACACAAAGAGTTAGTGTCAGTAGATGCGTTTTTCTATTGAGACTTATTACCGGGACTTTCAGATTTTGGCTGGGCATGGAATTATACAGAAGAAAGCGTAGGAACTCAGACCAAAAGGCAGAGCTACTCTACAATGTTCTCATCTGGGGCCAGGATCTGTAATAAAAAAATGCCAACGATGATGCCTAAAAGTTTTCTGTTAGGAAACTGAATACCTGTACACACACACACCCCCACACCCACAGCACACACGTGCCCCTACATATAGCTAAGCATTTTTCATAGTTGATATGCTAAATTACTCATCTCCCAGAAAATGAAAAGTAAAGGAATAAATATTTATAAGCAACTAAGGAATGTGTATGCAGTCCCTTTCATGGTGGGTAACAATGAACCGAACAGCTCTTTAGCATAATGAAATGGTGAGAATTACAGAAAGAGGTGTAGCACAGAACTCTTCCTCCGGAGGATGCAAGAAAGCTACTGATGTTAAAGTATAACAGGAGATACTGGTCTGAAAAGATTACAGAATATAGAATTCTTGATGGGCAAGATAAAAAAATCCTAGGTGGCACACAGAGAATATGTAGATACATAAAGGGAGAAAGACATAAAAACATCCCTATTGGATGATATAAATTCAGTCTATAGAAGGTTACTCACTTTAGGCAGTAACACGCCACTTCATCAGTCATACTCTCTTTTACTGCTCCCATTCAATTCAGCTTTGTCTTTGTATTTTATTTCTCAAACTAGTCTTTTAAGATTCATCTGATGTCTTTTTGTAAGCTTAGCTTTGTACGCTTTATAATGTTAACATAACAGAAGCAGCATTATTGTGACAGCCTGTTACCCCCTCAAATCTCTTACAGAGCAGGGAAAAAACCTCTGTGCATACAGTTTAAGACAAAAAGAGTTAACTGGTATGTATGTTATACTGCATTTTTTTAATCCTGTTCATTAATAAAACTTCCCAGTTAAAAAAATTCAGGATGTTTTAGACAGAGCAGGAAATTAACAAGTGTCTGTGAATTACAGTTTATTCTTACTACAGTATGAATCTAAACCGTTACCTCTAACAAGCCACTTATTTATCTGTTACTGTCCACTTACTGTCTTAAAGATGCAATTTACATCACAATAATTTTTACTGGGCCACTTCTTTTTGTCAACTTCATGTGAGTTCATAGCAAGTGGCATCAAATGATCTGCTGAACTACTTTTGGATGAAAAATGTGTTCTAACACTGCTGTGATGTACTAATACTCAGCAGACTGGAAGTGTGATTTATGCTCCCTACCAGTAATTTTCAAATGAAAGAGCGTTTTCTGATTTTTCAACACTGAAAAAATGACTCTATTTTTACTTTTCATTCTTCATATTCTTCCCACTATCAGGCTGTAGGAGAATGCTGTTAAGGATCAAAATTTTACTAAGAAAAAGGAACTGACAAGTCCAAAGGTGGCCATCAACAGCTGGAGGATGTAAAACTTCATTTTTCACCCCTTTCTGAACCAGAGCCTAATAGGTAAAGCCAACTGTAGAAGATCAGTTCATAAAGCAAATGAGATGCAGAAAGTTATGAGGAAATTACGAAAAGGAAAAGATGCCACCAAAGGGTTTCTAAATGCCTACAAACATATGGGAAGAAAGACTACAACAAGATGATAATCCTCTTCTGTATAACAAGAAGAATCACAGAAGTTTACTTGCAGTAATGACCAGAACCCTAAGCTTTGTCAATTATTTTAAATCTATTCTGGTAGCAGACCAGAAGGTAGCAGGATCTCTTTAAAGAAGTTAGTTCCCTTTTCTGTCAGTAAAAACGAGGCAGGTCTGCCTCCTTTGGCACAGAACTGAATTCAGCAAGAGCAACGCTAACTTTAATATTCAAAAAGTTAAAAGTAAAAAGCTAGATTAGATATTCAGGAGGCTCCTCAAGTTTGAAAAGCAACTTTAAACTAGAAGGGAGCATTTATCTCCTTTACTGCACAACAGTTCAACATGTTAGCCCAAATAGAAGCAATTCTTAAGATTCTCCACTTACTCCCACAAACATCAACTCAAACTGAGGCTTAGCATTAAGTAACAAAGAGCTCATATTAGACAAAGTTTACCAAGGCCTGTATCCCACCTCCTAAAGGGGCAAACAGCAGATACTTCAGGAAAGTTAAAAACTGGGAAAACAGGATGACTATTTTTTTTGATCAACAGACGCATCAAGACTTGCTGGATTAGACCCTGTTCTTTAGGAAGTTAGTGGATTGTCCTGTCATGAATTTGACTGTTTTTCATATCTGTACCTTTGGCATACACATCACCCCATGACAGTTTAATCACATATTGCATATAAAATTTGTTTTAAGGCCTCTTCACATGTCTCGTTTTCTTTGTTGACTCCTCCTGCACTTTCCTTATTCTCCTATGTCTTGCCTGAAATGGGCTCATGAAAACTGCACATGAAGGTGTTTAAAGGCATCTTTATTTTTAACTCTCATTCTGAACGTTCTATTCACTGTATTGAGTACCACTGAGGACTGCGTGAATGCATTCTTAAGAGACATTCACGCCATCTCCTAAACTGTTTTTTGACTGGTAAGACTAAATTCAGCACCCAGTATGGCACATTTGAGTTTCTTCTTCCATTTTGTAATACACTAATAAACATCTTTGCACTTTTTTCCTGGCTGCAGACTTCACCCACTCATTACTCAGTTAGTTTTCCATATTTCTTCTGAATAATTAAGATCCGAACACAGAACTCACTCTCTTGGTGACCACACAACAAAAAAGTCCCTTTAGTCTTAGCTCTTCTTTCATAACCATTAATAAGTTATACATTCATAACAGGATCTTTATTCTGACAGCCTGATTTGTTTGTAAGTATTCAATAAGAAACCCCGTCAGAAATTTCTGAAAATTCACATTCGGGTACAGTATTATCACTTAGATCACCTTTATCCAGGCACTCAGCATATTCTTTGAAATGCAGACTGTATGACAAGTCAAAGTAATGTATAGTCATATCACAGTTTACTGTCTTACACATTACTAATTTTAGTACAACAGACATAAAAGAAGCTTGGTTGTGTATGCATGTATGCCTCTAAGAATACATAATCAGGCACTTCACAACTGTAAGCGATGAAAAGTATTCTAATATCTAAGAAATATCTTCATCCATTGCCTTACCTGACTTTTTTGTAGATTAGCTTCTTCTAAGAGCTGTATGCAATCTTGGACTTTTGCAACAGCATCATACTTCTCCCTTTCTAGATGAGCATACTTTGTCTGAAGCTCTCTGATTTGTTTCTCCAGGGCTGTTCTTTCTGTTCTCAGCTGTTCAGCGTCTTGGACAGTAACACGTAATCTACAAGACAGTAATAATTTTACTCATTTAACAATAAGATGCTAAATTAAGACACTAATTATTTGAAACTAAACCAACAGGAAGTATTTATTCATAAGTTGCCAAAACTGCATTCCTGGTTTTCTGCTTGTTTTTGAACAGTGTCTTTGAGTTTAATATTCATCGAGTCCTAGAAAGAAACAGAATTAAAGGAGTTAACTCAGATACCTAATCTCAAAAGATCCTCAGAAGAATGTTGCTATCCTGGGATGCATCACTGAAAATGTTCTATATTAAAACAGAATAGAACAGCCCCAGAAGGAATGAAGTTTTCCTCTGTGGAGGAAATGGAATAATTGGATATGGGCAATGAAGTTGCAGCCATACCATTAGAACAAGAAAACCACTGATAATTTTACAACAGCTCAGGAGCTCTTATTCTTTAATTATGATTGTCAGTATGGGCAGGCAGGAGAAAGGGCAAGAGAGTCTCAGAGGTATTCTCAAAAACATCTCAGAAAGTTCCACAAATGCCTCTGGTTCAATAAAGTGCACCGTTCTAAATATCCATAGTGAGTACTCTGGCAACACTTGGGCTGCCTTTTCACGCAGCCATGCTTTTTTTATTTTTTTTTTTTAAACTTTCTAACATGTTTGTGATAAAACATACAAAGGCAACCACTCTATTTTTGTAGAACCAAAGCACAAGTATTATAGAACCAAACGCTTACAGAAAATAAGACAACTAGCTAATTCCTTAAGACATTCTAAAACAAACTGAAGAGCCTCCACAATGCTTAGGCCAGGGAAATTCATCCAGTAGAGGTAGCCACACAAGCCTGGGCAACTCCTCAAGGCAGTACTTGACCACATAGTCATGAGGTTGGTTATCTGGTTCTAGAGTTATTGAAGAGTTTGCTAATCACGCTCGCAAGGCTGCGACCAAGAAGGGAAGATGAACAGTCACACAATTATTTCAATAAGAAATACATAAATTCTTCTTAGCTATCAGGTCATTTGGCTAATGTTAATAATTCAACAACTGTTTGCGACACTTGAATCAAAATCACTGTGCCCAGCTAAGTGTGATATCCTTGGAAAGTGAAGGGAGAAAAAAAATTTCCACAGAAGAACCTGATTATGTCATAGATCTTCCAGTAGATAGTGCTGGAATTAAAGCTCCCCTCCTTAGCAGGTATTCAAACTACTTCTGTAACTAGCATTTATTGTTAAGTGTGCTTTAACGGTTTTATTACATACTCCTTTTAGTATAAAGACTGCTGAACTAAAACCTGAAACCAAATCTTATTTGACATGGAAAGAAATGTCTGTATTCACCTCAAAGTCAGCTACTTTACATAAACATTTTCAGATTTCAGTGTGAATATTTTTCTTTAGAACTCTGCCTAAAGCTAATGAGAACGGAGTAACTAGAATTTATGCACTAGAATGAAAAATACATGCCTCATTTTTTCTCCATTACAGTCAATAAAATCAGGTAGTCTGTTTCATCATTTTAAGGACACTGAAATCAAAAGCTGTTCTGAAAGGCTGCAGAACACAACAAATAAAGTAAGAGAGCACCCAAGCATAAGATATCTGTATTTTGAGAAAACAGAACTGCTCAGAAACACAAAACCAAGAAGCTGAAAGGTAGGTAATATTTTATCTCACTTGCACGTATCCTGTTATTAACACCCAATGAGCTATCTTTACCTTGCTTCCAACTGTTTTATACTAGACTGCATTTGCTGCAAGCGTTTGTCAGATGCTGTTTCTCTTTGCTGGGCAGATACCACGCCTTCTTCCTAGAAAGAATATACGTATTATCCAGTCATCATCTGAGCTTCCCTGAAGAAAATAAAGATATACTAATAGAAAACAAGTTAGAGAAGAAATTGCCATTAATTTAACATCAGCATTCAGATAACTGACAAGTCAATTCAATTACAACAGAAGATTATTCCTTTCTCTAGAATACCTTCCTCTCCAATTGGCCTTGAAGCTTCTCTGTCAATCTGGTCATTTCATCAACCTTAGCATTTGCTGTCCGCCCATCTATTTTGGCTTGCCTGTACAAAGAAAACAGTCTATGAATTACATTTCAATTATCATATGGGAAAACCCCGACTCCATTACAACTTTGTTGGAATAGCTGTGAAGGGCAGTCAGATTTCATAATACTGTTCTACAGGGCAGAAAAGCTTCTTACTGTGTGGCACAGTGAGAGAGGAATATCAAATTCATTAAACAATTGTCCTGGGAAAATTACATCTTACAGAAAGCTTAACAAGAAGGTGTATGTGTTGATTAAATATTTGGGATAAATAAATGGCCACAGGTACTTAATAGAGATTTTTTTTCAGAATTAGATTTCAATTTCTAAAGCAATTTGTTTAGGAATTGAAAAAAATCATTAACCACTTCTGAAGAATGTAACTGATGTGATTTGTGATCCGAAGAGGTTTGACAAGCTGAAACACCAAAGGAAAAAAATAAAAAAAAGGACTAGTTAATGAATTGGACTTTCTCCTCAGCAGAAGAGCTTATGGAAATGAGCGACCCTCCTACTTCTCTGACTTGGGAACAGGAAGACAGAGAGAGTCCTTCACCTGGGGTGTAACCTAATTATTCAGGCTGCATGTTAGGCTAAATTTAAAGACCAATCATTGAATGTATGATAAAGTTAAAAAAGAGCAAACATATTCGATAAGTTAATGCAAACTGGAGCACTAATAGCCATGAAAGAAGCTAGAAAATGTTTAATACTGTTAAATATCAACGTCAAGCAAAAATTCCTTATAGAAATAATTTTGATTAATGGCATAAAAAACAAGAACATATTATATGAAAATCTAAAGCAAAATATACACGATCCCAGCAATTTTACAGCAAATACTTAATTTCACCTTAATTAAACAGGAAAGATAATTTTGTTATAATTTCTTTAAAAAGCAAAAGCAAATATAACAACATTATTCCCCGACTCTCATCACAGGTCCAAAACTTTGGCCTTACTCCATATGAATCACGCACCTTTCTCCTACAAAAAGTACTATTAAGTTTATGAGGACATTAAGTTGCTTCCCCCAAAATATTTAAAATGTGCTGTAAAACAAAACAAACCAAAAACTAAAAACTCAAAACCAAGCATAAGAAGGCAAAAATAAGAAAAATACGAAGAGGTCATAAAACTCAGAACAGCTTAAGTATTAAAAATGCATTTTAATGATCAAATTCAGATTCAGATCAAATTCAGAGGTGTGTGTTTAAGAGGCAAAAAAATGATTCTGAAGAGCAGCTTTTATTCTTCACTTCACTTAAAATAATCTTGGCAAGTTATCACCGTTTAAAAGCTTTAAGATTCTGAAATGCAGATACCTGCCCTAGCAATCCTGTTTCCATCTCAGCAATGCCAACAGAGCTTTGAAACGCTACAGCACTAATAAATGTTTTAATAAAAATTCTAGTGTATAAATAAGTGAAATCTGTTCACCCCTCAATTCTCTACGGAAATGCATCAAATATTACACTGTTTCCACACATGGCAGATTATGACCCTTTAATAGCTAGAGTAATAGTATATAAATAGTATGCAAATAGTACAGTGTAACTACATTTTATATTGAGTTTATGTTAACACTGATGAGAAGCAATGACTCAGTTCTCAAGCACTTCTTAGGCAGTTTTTGCCCAAATTTCAATTTTTTATTTTGGGTAAGGTCAGCTTCTAATCCAAAGAATAAAAGCTACTATCATCCTGAAAATAACTTCTGGCAGAACTCTTAATTTTGTCTTCTTTTTCCCAGATTATTTGCCAAAAGCTAATCTCACAGTCTTCCTTTAGGCGTACATACTGGAGCAATAACAATATGTCAGGAGCACGTTTAAAGTGTTTTATGGATACATGTGTCAGATTGTATACTTGGCTATATATTAATCTTAAAATACCTAAAATTTATCAACACACATTTATAAGTTTAGCAGTATCAAAAGCTCCAAGATTACACTCAATCTAGGCCACACAAACCTAAATCAGGAATCTAGTATTCTGAAATGAGAAGGTGACTACTCCAGCCCTGTGGATACTTAGATGGAAGTCTAAATTCACTCACAATTTCATTATTTATAAAAGAGCAACTAATCAAAAACGTGCGCATATATTTGGGCAGGTGTGAGTAACAGTTCAGCACAAGATGATCCACTGGCTTTCAGTCAGTCCCAGGGACTTCTACCTTTTAATTACCTTTTTCCTCAAGCAGTTTAAGCAGGAAACATGCACTTCCCTTCTACCATCCATGCTCAGTTATATAGACAGTTATACAGATCCTTCTGTGTGTGCGTGGCTGTGAATAAAGCGTTTGGCCATTTCAGTTGTCACGCCATATTCTAAATTATTTGATCAAAGTGGAATAATTAAAGAATTTCATATAACTCCGAAGATGAAGCCTAAAAAGGCTCAAAACGTGATCAAAGGAAATCATCACGTTTGTTAATTTTGACAAAAACATAAGGAAATTATAACATCTAATTTCGACAAAAACACTCAACTGGCTGCTCAACTACAACCTGAATAGTTTTAAGGTGGGGGGGGCTTTTTTTATTGTTTGTTTGTTTTTAATCAAAACCTCTGAGAGTGTTAAAAATGCAATTATAAACTGAATGTTGACTGCATTTATTGAATGTCTAAAATAGGTTCAGTTAGCGCTAATTGCTTTCATATCCACTTATTACATGAGTCAATGTAAGCATGTCAATGCAAGACCAAAGATTTACAGATGAATGAGACACCAAACCAATAATTCAATACTAATACCTCTGCAAGAAAACAAATTCCAAAAAAGTAGGGATACGAAAATGATGTTCTTTTCCTTTTAAGAATTAAATAGTAGCATGCACAAGCAAATTGCATGTGATGACCGAGTTTGGAAATATTTTATTTTAGCAAATACCCTGAATATCACCTTAATTTTGACTGCTTGTCACACTTTCCTTCTCCAAAACACAGGATTTTTGGAAATAGTTTTTCCATGGAAAAATCTTGGCTAATAAAAGTGAGAGGTGCTAACAAGTACCTCTCAAAAACACATCTTCAGTAATTGACGTAACTTGGCATTTGTAAGCAAGTTACGGTCCTAAGTTTATTGTACAAAGGAAATCTAAAAATAAACATGGTTTAAACCAAATAAAATTCTTCTAGTAAATAAGCCATAACATACCAGGCAGGGGGTGAAAGCTTAATACTAGAAGCAGCTAATTTTTATTGCTGTAACAGCAAGAAAGTTTGGTTACAACCATCTTGAAAAAATGACCATTTTTTAAATTGGTTATTAAATATTCAACAATGACCAATATTCAGTGCTAATGAATCTGTTCATTCACTCTAAACCTGTATCTTTTACTGTGGGTATTGTGACGCAGTAACTTTAAGATCTACGAATAGTACAACCAGACATTAAACAGATGATGAAATCTATATAACACCCAATCTTTACAGTGCTAAGCACATAGCATTACAACAGACACCAGTTGCTCTTCATGTAGGATGTTGTACGGGTTTGGAAGAGAGAGGGAACGCCTGATGCAGCTGTTTTTTCTTGGAGGGATAAAATCAGTATCGGCATGTCTTCAGCCAATCTAAGTTTCTAAATACGAGGATTACCTGCAAAGGCTGCATACAAATGCGAGTGCATGAACACACGCGCATGTACGCACAGGGCCATCTTTAACTGTTTACATAAAAATGAAAATTATTTTTACCATTTTGGGGGTGATGTTCTTTAAAATCAAAAGATGAAACTAAAACATCATAGCAGTCCAACCATATTTAATATTTCAATTACAGTATCAAAGGAAATTGCAACCACTAAAATCAAAGGAGAATGTAATAATTAAACCGAAATATGAGTACACCATAAACTTTAAGCTTACAAACTTAAAAGTTTATTTTAAAAAGCTTATTTAAAGCTCTAGGTAACGCTATACAAAAAAATATCACTGGTTGATAACGAATATATTTCCTTTTTATTGCCAGTCCACAAATCCACTGTTTGCTGAAATTAAATTTAGTTTGACCTCAACCATCACTAATTATAAGAGTTAACAGATACAGTAAACTGGCATTGAACAGACTTTGGCTGTAAATACAAATAATAATGAAATTGTGTTACAGGAATTTTTCTTATTTTCCTTGATATATTTCAGGAATATAATTAGCACTTCTCTTACCTCTAACTTCCAAAGAGCCTATGGTTTAGAGCTCTTTACTGAGAAACAGTGAATGGAAATTTTATTAAAAACACTGAAACTTGAAACTACTTTGAATATTCACATTTCAGACCTATAATGAGTAATTATGTAACTGGATTTTGAGAAAATCGTATGCTAATGAAAACCTATCTTCAAAGACAATTGTGTTGTGATACTGACACTTTTTTCCTTTTAAAAATCATAGGTCAAACATTGAATACTTCAGGAAACAGCTGAACCAAACACCACTAACTGGAAACATACTACCCTAACACTAATGATGCACACATTTCTAATAAACTTAAGAGGCATTAACTGAAAGCATTGTAACTATCACTATCAAGTCAGTTTGCAGTACAAACAACGCTGATGATACAGCAAGTTAGAAAAAGCTATAGAAAAGATATTTAATAATTTTTTTAATTGCCTGTTTATACCTCAGTTGTTTTCGTAGCTGCTCTAGTTCCACATTCTGTTCTGTTACAGTTTTCAGAAACTGCTGATTGCTCTGCAAAATAAGGAGATATTTTTAACGTGTTATTTATTGTACTGAAAAATGTTATATATTCAGAATTGTTGTAGGGCATTTCTACAGAATATAATACCATAAAAATAGCCAATACGGTCTATCTAACACTGTGGCTTGTCTCCAAGTGCCGAGGTTTAGGTAGAGTATTTTAGAAAGGCAAATGCAGAGTGATGTTACCTAATCCTCCCCTTCTTTCCCCATGTTTTGGTACTGTAAGAACTTCCTGAGATGAGAATTGCAATAGCTCAGGCCTACCGCCTGCATTCCTATCTAGTTTAGGTGTCTAGAACACCTTGTGACAATGAGCACCAGAGCAGACCACATATTGCTGGAAAGAATTCCTTTCTTTTAGAGACAAGAACCAATGACCAATTGCTCCTCCTTCATTTTTTCTATGCCAGCCATAGCGCTGGAGGTGTCATTCTCCTTCAAGTGTCTTCTCATTTGAGAATAATTTTGTATTTTTGTTACCCTAGTAGCCTTTTCTAGATCTTACATATACCTTACATCGAAATATTAGAAATGACCACCACTGCAGGCAGCATTTAAGATACTACTGTACTGTGGACTTAAGCACAATATATTCCTTTTCCCCCCTGTCCTAATAATTGCTAATACTCTTCTTGGTTTTTTGACTATTGCTAAGAATCGTTTTCAGACACTTCCTACTTCTAAAACACCTATTCTCAGTAGTAACAGATAATTTCAAGACCATCACGGAGTACTCAAAGGGAAAGCTCCCTCTTGCCCACATGCACTATTTTGTTTTTGTTAATACCAGCAAAACATCTGATAACATTGACTCAGATACTCAACATCATAAGATCTTTCTGCAAATTTCTGCAGTTTATTTCAGTTTTCACTACCCTAAATAGTTTAACATCAGTAGTGAACACTGTTGCCTCAATACTGAATCTCATTTCCATAACATTTATAAATACGCTGAACAACTCTAACCTGAGCACATCTAGGAAACACAGCTGTTTTACCACAACGAAAAACCTGAGTAATTACTCTGTCTCTTCACTTCCAAGTTTTCAGTCTCAGTCTGTTAGTTCAAGAAAGGGCATGCCTCTCTATCCCATGACATCTTTATGCCTTTGGTAACAGACTTTGCCAAAAGTTGTTTGGATAATGCAAACAAATGGATTACCATTATCTCAACATCGTCTGTTTCATCTCTTTCAAAGAGCTCACCTATTTCACTCCGTCTCCACATCATCTCTTTACAGTTTTACGATTTTAAGCATTCAGTGATTCTAGCTTTTTGAGGTACCAACTACTGATTTGCTTGTAACAGATGATCAGTCTGTAACTTCCAAATCCTCAGCAAAACTGCTTTACAAGCTCATCATTGTATTTGCTTGAGGTTGTTTTCAGAGAGCAACCCTGCAGTAACTACCTTTAGTATCTATCTTTAGAAAGTAATTACTTTTGAGAGCGTCACTTAACTACGTAAGGCAAAAGTTCCTCTCTGAATGCATTATTTTGCTTTTATTAATACTACTGAAATAACTTGCAAACAGGACAACTGCTTGCAAGACACAGTTCTGTAGTAATCTGCAATATACTACTTAGCATTTGTAAGAGGTCGACTGGAGTATTGTACTGTTTCCAGCACTGCAGTTCAAGAATGATGACACAATTGGAAAGAATTTAAAGGTGAGCAAGGAGAACGAGTAGACATCTCAAAAACATTGTCAAAGAACATTTAAAAACTTGACTTGCTTGAACAGAATAGAAAAAATGGGGAAAGGGAAAAGATGGCAATATAAAAGTTTTCAATAACAGAGGCACCATGACAAATAATGTAGTAATCTTTTCTTCATGCCCACAACAGTTCACATCAAAGAAACAGGCTTATATTTTAACAAGAGGTCAGATGTGAGGAAAAAAGGTGTGATAAAGCATTAAAGACAGAACAGAATAGACTGGCTAGAGTAGGTTAGGAGTCTTTTTGCACTGCCAGTATCCAAGACAAACATTTATCAAAAATCACACAGGAATCACACCTTTCAGAGAAGCAGCTACTCAGCCAGATACTTCCCCAAGCCTTTCACCTCGATTTTTTTTATGATATTAAAATCATTTGTCAGTCCTGGAGGTCCCAGGCTAACGCTTAGAGACTAAGAAGTCTCACAATCTAAGGATATGGACGAAGCACTAGACAATGATTAGAGCTCAGAAAAATCCCTGAAAAGGTTAAGGACAGACACTGACACCAGCAGTGCCAAACTAGGAATCGACAAATATGTGGCAGAGCCAGCCTATATAAGGGATCATCATTTAAATAAATTTTTCCTTTGTGAAGATGGTTTTGAATGTGTGACTGAAGTACACTCAACACATACTAAAATTTTGAGTGTAAGCTTACCACTGACGTCTTGAAGAATGAGCTCACATAATATTAAGAGCTAACCTCTCAGCCACTCTGACCTGCTGTTTGGAGCTCAGGACAAAAGCCGTTACTAAAAGATTTTTGACTGTTTCCTAGAGAAGCCTGCAAATGTGAGTGGCACAATTCCTCTTTCAACCAGATATGTATGAAGGACTTTTTGATTTTCTTTTATACTTTGAGGATCTAGTAGGAAAAAAAAAAATAGGTCACTGTTCAGAAGGTTCTACTTACCAACTCTATTTTCTCATTGGCTATATGCAGTTGCTGAGTCAACTGTTGAAAGCCAGTCAGTTGATCCTAAAAAGAGAATTCAGAGCTTCCTATAACCATTATCATCATAAAGAGTACATAATTAGAGTTTTATAGTCAACTGAAAACATTTTCAAAAAAATTTACACATGTTGCAGGAAATTCAATATGCCTTTGTAGATTTTAATTAGATTGCTTTTAGCGGTTGACCTAGGAATCTGTAAAATCAGATTTACTACTGAAAAATGCATCTGAATCAGTTACAAATTGCCTCCTTCCAAAATTCTTACTATCACACTTACTATCAAAATATGCAGGCATGCATGAGTAGTGCCTTTAAAGAGCCACACATACCATGATGCTACTATAAGCACTTCTGCTAAGCACAGCAGTAGACGTGTACCTCTTAATTAAAAAATTTCTGTATGGACACATTTAATTTGCTCTTTGTCATATAGGATGTCTTATGTCCATACAAAAAATTGTTCCATTAAAATCTTGAGTCCCTGAACATGAACTCTTGTCATCCTAGGAAAATTAGCACAACACAGAAAAATCACCGGCAGCATGCCAAATGTCTTCAGAGCATAGAGAGGACTCAAGTCCCCGAGCTGGAATATCTACTAATTGTGCTGTATTTATCTAACAGTCTCAAGGTCAAGTACATGCCAAAAACCTAACACCTCCCTTATTTACTATGTCCAACCCTTACAACAATATTCTCCCCCATCTTTGCTTTCTGTCAATTCTAATTGTAATTGGTCTCACACATTTCTATTTACTTCTGATAGCTATTTTCTGCCCCTCCATTAAAAGCAAACCCTTTTTGTGGGAAACCAGTAGCATTTAAGAATAAAAGACACCTCAACCTCATTCTTGTTACAATGGCATTAAAATCCACCAGGAATTTAGTTACCAATGAAAAGTGGAATCTGACAGCCCTAAACTCCCCAACAGCTACCAATGACTGTGTATGCTCTATTATGTGGATGTTACCAGTAACTGACAATGCAATACAAGAAATTATCCAACAGAAGGAACAGGAGCAAAAAGTTGGAACTACACGTAGATAAGAGTCCTCATCACTATTACTTGAAATGATTATGAAACTTAACAGAGCACAATAGCTGTACAGATATTTTTCCTGTTTCTCAGAAAAGAGCATATTGCGTAGGAGGACTTAATACCACAGAAGAACAAAAATTAGTAAAAGAGATTTCTGTTATATAGGTGAGCTGTAACTGTGCACGCAAGTCTAGTGTACTTGAAAATGGAAAGGAAATGTCAAAAATTTCTAGCTTCTCTTTACAGACCTAGAAATTTCTGTAGTGAGGTACATAAAAGCATGAACTTTTCTATTAGTTCTTCATACACCAAGCATCTTTATATAGCTCATCAGAGCAAAACAGCTTTTCTGAGCTAAGATTTCCTGAAAGGCCTTTCCCAGGAACAGCAGAAGAAAAACAGGCTGCTAAACACAAGCTAGCATTAGAAGAATACCAGTGAACTTAACAGGAAATGCAGACTACTTTTCCCACTATCCCACTGTGATCTTAAAAGACGAAATTCAGGATTCAAACACAGGAGAAAACATGAAAGACTTTCACCTTCAAATTCAGAAATCTTTAGCAGCTTTTTCAGTTGCTGAACGCTACTGAAGATTTCCAACCAACAATTCAAACATACGATTACTTAAATGCACGTACATATATATGCACTAAGACTCAGACTCAGTGCATTCCCCAAATTCCTGTCCATATATTTGAAATAAGGAACTTTTCCAATTGTAACAGCGCATTTAGCTGATGAATCAGTGATAACATCCAACCACTCAATTTTAGATGACTATTATGGAAAATAATTAACAGCACTAGTAGAACCACCCCACTTCAGTTTGACTACACACAGACCCAGAATCTCTACAGTATAGAAAGACATTCCAAAATTAACAAAAATGTAAGTGAACATTACCTTCTGCTTTTGCCTTTCAGCCACATGAATTTGTGTTTCAGTCATACGTTCCTGGTACTGCTGCTGGAGTCGATCATGCTCCTGTAATACAGTCTGCCAGAGCTCTATTGCTTGTTCTTTTTCCTGTTACAAAACAATGGTTTGTATAAAATATCCTATTATAGTACATTTACCTTCATCTATCATTCTCTAAAACTAAGAGGTCTTAACTTCTATTTTGAAGAAATGCCATTTTCTGTACTTTTCTCTGCACACGTTACAACTACACAGACAAAACACCAAATTCAGATGCAGAAAAACAGAAACGTCCAACTACAAGTGAACTGCAAGTTTCCCAGATATTTTTTTTTTCAGCTCAAACTTTTACAGGTATTTACTGTAGGCCTACAATATATATAATATTATAATACCAAAATTCAACTGTCAATTTAACTACACCTTAATCAAACGTAACAGGATTGATACCTTATTTTAATAAGGTCAAAAAAATTTGCTTATCTTTTCAGATTTAAGTATTATTTTCTGTACCCCATATATACTTGCATCCTCGTATCACATTAAAATGTTTTTCATTAAAATGACAAACTACTACAAAAACTTGAATTGAACAAAGTATTTAATTGATTTCCTGGTCAGGAATTCAGTACAAAGGTCAAGTCAACTAGGTAACACTACAGGCGCAAATTAATATTAAAAACTTCCTATATGGATCTAGGAAAGAAGTTCCTTCACGTCTTTAAGTTGAAAGTCTAAGTACTTGTTTCTTTAGCTACAGAAGTCAAGCGGGCTCAGGAACTCTGAACTAATGAATTCTGAACCAAGAGATAAAACAGCTTCCCTTAATCTGCCAAAGCACAAGAAGAGAAATAAAACAGTACAAACGTTTCATCTCACACACTTGATTCGTCAGTTGTAGTTGTTCTTGAAGGTTTCTCACTATGTCTTCATCTGCAGGAATATCAGTTCCCAAAGGCATGAAAGGAAGAGCCTCCAGTTGCTTCTCAAGAGCCTCTTTCAACTCTGCATGCAGCCTGAAATCAAAAGAGCTAAGTTCAGCGGAGTATTTACCAGGGACTTTTTTTTTTAACAACTGAAGTATACTGTACCTTCAATCTGTACATACTATTTATTTCTAAGTCATATTTAAATCTATTAAGTTGTTTTCTATAAACACGACATACAGTTTGAAATAGTTTAATATCTAGTTCTTTTAAAGATATGGTGAAATCTCCTAAACCAGGTGCTGTAATCTATATTAAGGACTTAAAGACTGTAAGGTCATGAGAATTAAATCTTCAACTATTAAGTAGATAGAAGAGATTTCAAGGTCCTAGAAAAAAACACAACTTTTTAAGGTTTAGAAATCACAAAAACCAGCAGTAGTAACAGGGCAGTGCAATTATTTACCTTTCATTTTCCTTGGTGACTTCTTCAAATTTTTGTCTCATCTTGCTCATTTGTGCCTAACACAAAAACATGACAGTAAGCACTCATTTAAGTGACACAAACTTTGGTAATTCTTTCACCTTTTAATTCTAAGCGATAATATAAAAGATGGACAATTTCATTCAGCATAATACAGTAAATGAAAGTCACTTTCTTTCCTAAGGTAAATCACAGGATGCCACTTAAATTTAACAGCTGTGAAGTCCTGTTATACCAAAGCGTTCAGAAGTTATGAGCATTAACCTTACCTTTTGGAATTCTTATAGCTCTTACAGATTAATTCTTAATTAGCTCAAGTTCTTTTACGGATACAGGGGATAACTCTCATCATTTATGCAGTAAGCATTTGAGAAAATAATTTAGGAATTAACTGAGAAGAAACTTGAGTTACATGAGTCAAATGGACTGTTTTATTAACTAAATACTGCAAGAAACCCATAGTGCTTCTATTGCCTTCTGAAATCAGCCAAGCTTGAAGGCTGTATTTGCAGACTCTTTATGATGGACAGATCAAAGAAATTAAATGCGTTAAAGCAAAACCAGAGTATAACATCTGCATGTAGATCACAAGCAAAAATTGCCTTCTATATGCCACAGGTTTTAATTATTAAACATATCACTTTGCTTTTCGGGGATCATATGAAGCATTAAAAAGCTTCATTTCTCTGTGGTTAAAAGGAGGACAGTCCCCCTCCATCTCAGCCTCCATGATAATAAACACTTAAAGAATTATTTGAATCTGAAGAATTATTAAGAATGAAGAAGGCTGGGTATATCTACACTTGCAGGACTGAGCTGGACTGCATGGCCAAGATCAGACCTGTAAGGAAAGAGGGAAACAGCTGCCTCATCTGAATGTCACTTAGGAAAATACCTACTATCCTATCAAACACGTAGAGAAACAAAGCATGCATGTTTCATTTCACAACATTACTTCTCCAAGCACACAGTAACCTGTGCAATTCAATCTCCCAACATTTTCACAGAAAGCTCTCCATTCCTCCATTTGAGGCAGACTGCAGTCCAGCAAGTCTGTGAAGCATAGAGCAGGCATACTTTCCCTTATTGACAAAAACTCATGGCCTAGATACTAATACTATAAAATACTAAGAATATAGTCTCAAACATTAGGAACCTCCATACCTGATAAAGCTGCTGCTGTTCTCTCATTTCTTCCAAGTGTTTATCATACTGTGCGATTAGAGTTGACAACCTAAAAAGTTGAAAAACATGCTTAGAATAAATTTGTAAATGCCAAAACGTTGTTCTGATAATTAACTAGTTTTAAAGAATTCTTAATCTAGAGAACAGAACAAACAGTCACTTTTTCTTCATTTCCAAGCTCGACATTCACCAGAACCAAATGAACAAATTTAATTATTACTTTTAAAAGTATGATCATTAACAGCAGTTTTCCCGTATAACAAAACTAGAACGTGGGACATTATAAATGAGCATTAATACAACATTAATATTGCATACATAGGATCCCAAATGATTAAAAACTAAACTTTGTTACTGCTTTCACATGAAACAGTAAAGTGGCCTATAAGACAATGTAAAATAATGTAGTTCTACTTATGTACCTTTTCCTACCTAATATTTTTGTAATTTATAGTAATTCTCTGAAAATTCTGTATTAGTCTAGAGCCTTAAAAGCTAACAAGAAATGACAGGTTATTTTTATAACAGGAAATGACAATGATTATTAAACAATTTACTAATAGGCAACTGTTAGTTGAAGACAGTGAAACAGGCAAGATCAGTACAATCTTACCTGCACTTTTGTTTCTTATCTTAAAATTTAGACTAGAGAATTCTTTCATTCATCTCTCATCCTTATTTTACAGATTATGGAAGAGAAGTCACGTATTTAATTTACTGAATAAACAGAATAATATCTTAAAACAACTGCTACAGGACACTTTTACAGACTCCACTCACAAGTTCTCAGAGCTGCAAACACATGTAACTAAGACCAGGTTCACCTGGATATTTACACTTTTAAAAGCACATGGCAATTTCATTTGAATACTTTGTAGTATTCCCACTTATCACTTGGAATCAGTTACCTTTGGTCCGTCATCCTGGATCCTGATATGCCATCACCACCAGAGGCATTTTTCTGTAATGGTATACTTTACACATTAGAACTTGCACATGACTGCATGCAGTTTTAAATCTTTGTATGAAACCCAAAGCTGTTGTTCTGCTTGTACTGTAACCATACACAATATCCCACATGATAATTTTCAAGTTTATGTTCAAAAATCCTCAAGCGCTGGCCCAATTTAAAAAAAAGTGTCTTTTTTCTTTTTCTGGAGATGCTCTGACAGAAAGCATAATTGCATCTGAGGGGAAATCACCTCACTCTTAAAAGAACAATCATAAGTTTCTGTAAGTGCTAAGTACACTTCCGTGCATCTCAGCATCGGGAAAGTGCTGATGCCCTAGTTTCTGCATGCTTTCAGACAGCCTCATAGTACCCAGCACAAAAAGTTATCTCAACATGAGACCAATCTCTTAGAAAAGAGAAGTCTATAAAAGTGAAAAAGTCCACTAAAGTAGAAATCAAGCATTCTTCCAGGCATATGTTCTCCTGCAGATGACAAACTTTTGAAAATGCATCAAAAATACCAGAATTCACCGTTATGACAGTTTTAGTCTGCTGTTGCTGCCTGGAGAAATAACAAGCAACTCTAGAGTTGTGTGATGGACGCAAAGCAAGGCCAGGCCACGCTGAAGTAGGCTGTGCTCTATGTATGCAAAGATGTTTGTCATAAAAACTCATCACAAAAATTCTTACTACTTCCATCCCTGAGTTCACATACCTGCTCATCAGTAGCTCTTAAAATCCCGTCCGTTTCATACTGTTCAAGTGCCACATTTAGCCTCTGATCTGAAAAATACAAAGTTTGAGAATCAGTTACATGTGCCATTATCTACATAAACTTGTCTGGCAGTCAGAAATATGTTTAACAGTGTAGTGCTCTGAGGGCACACAATGTGTTTCATAAAATTCTTCTATTTAGTATAATTATTTTAATGAAAATAGGACTTGGAAAAGCCTACAAAGACCATGTAATAATAGTGAATTGCTTTTCTTTCATATTCGTTCTGTTTTCTTTTAGAAATTTAAAAAAACTAAGTTTCTGCCTAGAAAACCCACAAACACACAAACATCTTAATGATTCACGAGGTCTAAGTGCAACAAATCACACTATGTGTCCAATTCAATTAGCTGGATGTTTGACAATTAACCTGTTACTAGGAACTCAACCCTGCAGTTGTCAACAATCTTTCAACAAACTTAGGTCAAGAAAGCTTCACTGAGAAATGGATCTGAGCACTCAAGTATATCCAGAAGAAACCCAAACAAGAATTACGAAATGCAGTCTGTCAGTACCCGCTTTTTCAGAAAGAAGCAAAGCATAGTGAGCAATGAGATTTCACACTGCTGAGCCGGGAACATCAACTAAGGCATCACTTTTCCTTACTCATCTAACTTTGGCTATTGGGATTTCAGAGACTATTTGTACTACAAATGAAAGAACCAGCAGAAGGTTGGAAGAGAGAAATAACAGCTCTTTCTACTTGTTCACGGAGCGTTCTTTGATCTAACAAAAATGTAGCATAACCAGCTAGTTAAAAGAAGTGGTTATCCTCACCTCCAGTACTGTGTGCAGTTCTGGGCCCCACTGGTTAAGAAGGATGTGAAGGTCCTTTTATATGTCCAGAGGAGGGCAACAGAGCTGGTGAAAGGGCTGGAAGGAACATCGTATGAGGAGCAGCTAAGGACTTGGTTTGTCTAGTTTGGAGAAAACGAGGCTGAGGGGCAACCTCATTGTTCTCTACAGCTTCCTGAGCAGGGGAAGTGGAGAGGGAGGTACTGAGCTCTTCTCCCTGGTATCCCACAGGATGCGTGGGAATGGTTCAAAGCTGCGCCACGGGAGGTTTAGACTGGACATGAAGAAGTATTTCTTTACTGAGCATGGTCAAACATGGAGCAGGCTTCCTAGAGAGGCAATCAATGCCCCAAGCCTGCCGGTGTTAAGAGGTATTTCGACAATGCCTTTAACAACATGCTTTAACTTTTGGTCGGCCCTGAATTGGTCAGGCAGTTGGACTTGATGATCATTGTAGGTCCCTTCCAACTGAAAAATTCTGTGCTATTTTATAAGAAGCCGAGTGACACCTTTGTGATCAGAATGGGTAAGGGGGAAGAAAAAGAAAGTCAGGAAGGTTATGCATACATTTCGATTTAAAACAACTTCATGCCTGTTTTTCTTGATACACATGCCACGGTTCTTTTTCTGCTTCTAATCTTCTAAAGGAGAACACAGGAAAAAGACAGAGGGGATAGAAAGGAGGTAATAGTAAAAACATGCCAAGGAAGAGGAAGAGCAAAGTAGCTGTCCTCACCAGCCAAAGCAATGTGCAAACGTAAGAGGCCATAGGAGCAAAAGGGGACAAATCTTAAAGTACCCCTTACAGAGGTACTCACCTTCAACAGTGAATTATTAAATACATTCTGATAAAAGTTCTATGTATTTAGTAGCTTATCACAAAAATATGGAATGGATGAATTACTATTTGTAGGGTTGGCTGCCGATACTGCAAAAAGCATTCAGGTAAAACTCAATTTGTAACTGATCAGTGCCAGAGACTAGCATTTCATTCTGAGAAGCTTCTTTACAGCTACATATTTAACACAGTAAATATTTATTCTGCAAAGCTAAATACAGTAGTGCTTAGAGAACCTCTTTTTATGTGTATTACACACATTCAGCATTTTAGAACTTTGATTTCACATTCGTAAAACAAGAGAAACATCAATCCATATATCAGACTTACAGTCGGCCTCAAGTAACTTATGTCTAAGTTGGCATGCAAGCCAACTTCAAATTTGTCATTTGGCACCTTTCAAAATGTATGAAGTTTTTTGAAAGAGAGAATTAAACTCCTTGATAGAAAAGGGAACTCTTACCACTTCACAGTGAATGTAGTCTGAGCTCTATTTAAAGCCTAAAGATTTATAAAATAAGAAGCTACACCCAGGCAAATTAAACGCATATGAAAAAATTAAATACCAATATTTGAGAATCCATGATTTGTTCACATCACAGTATAACAAATTTTCATGCACAGCTCGATAAAGATACAGGCTTTTAAGCCAGGATGATCCCGTTGGCTCAGACAGGAGCTTTTCTGCTACTAAGGTCCTCAGAATGAAGAGCTGGTCTTTCACCTTTGGCCACCCACAGCTGTCATACAAAGTTTAGTATCAACTGAGATTTTGATTTTTGAGTGATGCACAGCCATAGCGTTTCATGCACTGTGATCTTGACACGCTACCTGCCGTGGTATCAAGTTTTCCCGCAACACTAATTATCGACACGGGGAGTAACTTTCTTGGGACAACACACCAACCCATTCCCTATGCATAGGCATATAAACTGTGCAAAAGCAAATTTTGCTGGTAAGTAGTTAAAGTGTACTCCGTTTCAGTCATATTAAGCTTACATTACAATTATCACAATTGGAACAAAGAACACTTAATTAAAACCACCAATTTTAGTCTGCAAGGCAAATTTTATGAGTAACTGACAAGACAGCTTTTTTGCCTTTCAGATGTAAGCCAAGCACAGGAAACGCAGTTGTTTCTTAACTAAAGAAGCATTGTGACAAAAATGTACGTGTTTCTAGATATTACCCTCATTAGTAGCTTTTAATTATTAGTCTCCAAGTTAACCAAAAACCAGTTTTGATGCTGTTACTGCAGCAGTTGTCAACAGAAACACTAGACGAGCTACTGAATACAAATCTTCGTTGCTACAACCACAGGCAAGAGGGTTTCTACCCTCTGTCGGAGCTGACCCCAGCTCCCCAGAGGCAGCGTCCAGGCCTCGGCTCCGCCGCTCCCTCCATCGCACAGTCCCGGGGCAGCACTCCGGCCAACCCGGCCATACGTGACGAGCGGGTGGGCAACCCACCCCTCGCGGAGACCTCACCTGGCTCTCCCCCGCTGCCGAGCTCAGTGGCCATATTTCCAGCGGAAAGCTTCACCACCCCGCGGAGAGCTACGCCTCGGGAAAGCCCGCAGAAAGCCCAGGGAGCGGCCGGTAACTTCAGCCTCCCGCCGCCTCCCCACCTCTCAGCGACCGGCGCGGGGCCCAACGGCGCCCCGGTCACGCGGCAGCGCAGCGGCGGGAGGGAGGGGCGGCGGGGGGCGCGTGCGCATGCGCGGCGGGGCTGTGTGAGGCGGCGGGGTGTTCTGTGAGGCGGCGGCGGGGAGGGAGCGGAAGGTGGTGGTTCTTGGCTTATTGGGGAGTCGAGTTTCCTTTCAGAGTCGCGGTGGAGGTGTAAGAAATCCCTCGTTAAACTTCTGTGAGGAACTTCTGGGTTAACGATAGGTGCTTACGCGTTAAATTTCTCTTTAGGAAGTGCCGCCGCCGCTGCTGATAGTGGCTGGAGGAGCTGAGGGGTAACGGAAACCGGGAACGCTTTTCGAGCCATCTGAAATTAAATCTTTACAAGTAAAAACTGCCATCTCCTATGCGGTTTCCAGCTTTCCCCCTGTCCTGTTGGAGCAATTAAGAAAAACGGCAGTCTAATTACTTCCTCCTTGTTTTCTGTCCTTGTTAGCAGCGTTACCTCGTAAATCCGTGAGGGAGAGACGTGAGGTGATAAGGGGAGGGGCTTTCTCCTTGCTGGTGGGGTCTGAGGGTATCAGCCGGCTGCTGCCAGCTCTGTGTAGCTTGAGGCCATGCAGTCCGAGTGCTTTTAAACAGCTGAGAAAGTACTTGCTGTAAAAGTCTTTAATTTAGCATTTGCTTCTCTTTACAGTGTATTAACAGCTGGCTGAGGTGTAGTGTTAAAAGGTAATGAAAGGTCTCCTCTTGCTGTTTTAATTTACTTTTACACCGTTGCTATGTGTTGCTGTTTTTATTATAATTGAAATGCATGCTAATAACCACTTTACCTAAATCTATGCAATGTAATAAAGTTTGTATCAGGGGCCATTAATCGGGGAAATCTTGCATCTGCTGTCCTGTAAATTGAGCAACCTTAACACTAGGCAGACCACTAATGAAAGCTAGTGGATGTTTGGCAGTTTTCCTTATTATTTTATTTCTTTTTAAAATTTCATACTTTTCTGTTCAAGAGTAATACTGGTGTGTGTAGTCATTAAGAGCAAGTCTATGGCATATAGGGAAGTGTGATGCATGTGGTTACGTTCTGTTTCATGTACTACACCTGTTGATTAACACCTGCAGAATGTGGTAAGTTGTGCTTACCTTTCTGTGAGCCCCAAGAAAATGAGAATCTGGGTAGAGATGAAATAACCCAATTTAGTGTTCCCCACTGATGGAAACACGGTTACAACAGCTACTGAGCTAGCACCTCTCCGGTCACAGGACTTAACAGCATGTGAGTAATTCTTAGTCAGGCTATGTACTGCCAGTTCCCTCCTTGTACGGATAGCAGATGTGTAAGGTAACAAATCAAGGATCATTCTTGTGGGGATGGGAAAGAACTCATAATACTGAGGAGGGGAGGCGTCACGGGCCGTAAACGTGTTGGAAACTGGGATCCACTGGTTCTTTTGCTTATCAAATAGGTTAAGGCTATTCTTAAGGTTTCTACAGTTATGTCTAAGTGACAACAGTTGTTGGAGTGCAGGATTCTCTGTTCCTGCTGCTCTGCAAACATTCAGTGTGTTTAACAAGATGGGCTTGCCGTTTTCCTTGAAGTCCTGTAGTTCGTCTCATTTACGATGACCGCGAAGGAAAGCTGTAGTTCATTATTTCATTTTTTTGCATCTTGGATTCATGAAAGGTTTTTCTCAATCTGTTTTTCTCATGGTACCAAATCATGTAAGATCATGTAGTGGAGACTTTGTTTTGTTCATCTCTTCTCTTGATAAATATTTCTGATGGTTTTGGAAGGTGTTTATTTAGGTTGAACTGCCTTAACCTTGGTAAGACTTCAGAGTGATTTGTAACCATGCAGGTATAAAAATCTATGAAGAGCATTCATGTAACTGTTTATTTAGTTGCTTTATAAAGCTAGACTATTTCAGTTCTTCTGATGTGTTAAAACATAATTTGATGATTGACTTTGTACGAAAGTATGCTTTTTTCCTGGCCAAGTAAACAGTGTCGTCGTGCTGAAATGGAATCTGAGATCTTCTCTGACAGACCCTTCTTTCTGATTTAGCTATTATATGAAGATGGAATTTACAGTTAAACACACATGGGACGGCTTACCTGTGAGCCATGAGCCAGTAACAATTGTGCTGAAGTCAGACAATGCAGGACTGCTAATGGAAGTTAATGCTCCCTTCTTTAATGATCCGCCAGCACCACTTGGAGAGCCAGGGAAACCTTTTAGTAGACTGTGGGACTATGAGGGTAAGTGTAACTGTTCTGCTGCGAATATATCTGATTTGTGTAGTCACTGATATTCCTCTGTAGTTAATATGCCTGGTCTTTATTTAAGAGTCTATGATGGTTATTTTTTCAAACTGATCTAACGGTTGTCAGTGTGTGACATCTAATTCAATTTGGTTTCTTTGGTCACATTACTACTTTTAAAGATCAGGTCTGAAATGTAAAGTAAAAATTTTCCTTTCTGTTACATCCCGAGCAGTCTGTGAAGGAATACTGGGAAAGAATTTAGTTGTAATCACTGCCTTACCCTTAAACAGCTCCTTAAGTAACTATAAGCCTCATGCTATATTCAGCTGAATACTACCCCAAACTGTATCAAGAGTGATGCTCTTTTTCTAGGTGGTGAATTGATTTTCATCACTAGCACTGCTGACCGTAAGGTGAGTGGTTTTTTTGTAGTGGTGCGACAATACAAATGACTGGGAAAAGAGGCAAATGTGTTATGTCACTTGATGGCCACAAAGAAATGGAGTCCAATGAGCTGGATTGATTTCAAGAATGATTGAGGTTGACGCTTCCTGATCCTGTCAAAATCGGCCCTCAAACTTAGTTTCTGGGTTACTGATATAACTTGTGGAATAACAGAGGCTTGACATGCTTGAATGTTAAAATAATTTTGTGGCATAAATATAAATGCATTTGCAATAGGTAAATAAGAGTGAAATCCTAAAGGTAGGTCCTATTCTTGCTTTAAGAAGTAGAGAGCAATAGCTAAAATATATGTCTATTTTAAAATAATCATTTTTCCAAAGCCTATTTGAGGAATCAGACTGCTTTTCTTACTCCATGGACAGCTAACATGAGGTAGCAGACTTGCCATATTGTTTTGCTCCATCAAGAGGAGTGTTTCCAAAGCTGTAGTTGGTAAACTAAATAAAACTAGTACAGTGCTTTATAAAGCTCTTTATGATGATAGGTGTTAAAAATAAAAACTCTTGAAGTTACAGTTATGGCACAACATTTCAACTAGTTAGGAAGCTGTCAGTAGAATGTACACAGCTAGTCAAGCTCTGGCATGGCACAGGCCAAAAATCATGAGAACGTAATTGTTTTAGTGGGATATGAAGGTCTCAGGATATTACAAAATAGTTAATATAAAATACTGACAGCATGTTTTTTTTTTTTTAGTTGTGGAAGCATTTTTCCTGAGTGACAGAACTGAACACTATTTAGAAGTTGAACTTTGTCCGTAAGTACAGCACTCTGGAAAAAGTCACAAATGTTAATTTGCATTTCCAGTTCTAATGCACGTAAGATATATGTATGAGGAAGACTGGGTACAGAAATTCTTCCAATATGGGGAATGTACATATTTATGGCAAAACAGTATACTAATAACTTGGCATCATTTTAAGAAAATTGTGCTCTGATTTGACAGCCATGGACAACACTTGGTGCTGCTGCTTTCTGGCAAAAGAAGAGTATGGAAAGTAAGCAGTCAAGTAGATTCAAATGTACAGAAAAACTAGTTGGTTTTAGGTACCTGTTGCCTGATTGGAAGATGACATTATCTCTTTTTTTCTTCCTTTAACAGGAAGAACTTCCTTTAGAGTTTGAGGTGACCAGAATGAAAACTAAATGGGAGGGTAAAGCCCATCTTCCTTGGAGTTATTTTCCACCATCCACTAACAAGTTCAATGCATTTGCAATTCATGGCTCAGGAGAAGATAGAAAATATGAAGCTCTTTATCCTGTGCCTCAACATGAACTACAGGAAGGACAGAAACCAGATTTGTAAGCATAAAATTAGCTCTTTTGTAATATAGTTGCACTATTCTTGGAATACTTGAAAAAGACGATCTGGTTTTCAGACTGAATGCCACTAGTATTTTAATTATACTGCTTAGTGCCAATGGATCTGGGGCTGTACTTTGTATAAAGCACTGTGGCAGGTAGCTGTAATTAGTGCTTGATTTCTAGGTTGTCCCCTAGGTGCATAGAAAATGATGCATTCAACACTGTTGGCATCTGTTTTATCACCTTCCTCAGCTAAATCATAGATAGGTTGTTCTACTTTTTCCTTGCCTCCACCACCTCCTGAAGTGCCATTTAGTGTTAATTTCACCAGATACGTTTCCAGTAAATCTCTTTTGTGTCTTCCTACTGTTCTAAACAACCTCACCTCTACAGGTGGTTCCACGTAATGGAAAAATTTGAAAAGGCAAATTAAACTGAAAAGTGTAATAAAAGGATACGCAGTATCAAGAGAAAAACTAGAGTATCTTGATTTTTAAATTGTGTGTTGCACCTGTTTGTTTTCTTTGACTGTGAGGCTGAGATGATTTGAAAAAAACCTGCTGCTGCTGGGCATTTTGTATAAATGACCTAGCTCTAGAGGGTACGCTGTAACTCTTATGCAAACTTGTTACTCAACATACAATGACAGCCAGATAAGGTGAATTTTAGATGAGTTACCTTTTATTTGCCTTTATTTAAGAAAAACTTAGCTTCTATAACTGTTCATTAAAAAAAAAAATCCTAAGCTATTGCTAATAAAATACATTCTCTTTGCCAGTGTTCTGTAAGAAATAGATACTTTTAATTTTCTGTAGTAAACTGGAGAATGCCTGTAATATTTTTCAGGAAGGGATTCTTTCTATAGTACCGCTTCCAAAAAAACCCTTGGCTTTTTCAGACATTGGTAGCAGATGCAATTATGTGAAGAGGTTGCTCCTCGCTACTTTCATTGCTCTTAGTTTGTCTTTGCTCTTACAAATTACTTCCTAATAAGAGAATTCCATTTACCTTGTTAAATGATTAGTGTAGTGTCAGATGTTCTATCTACTGTTTGGCAGTTGTTTAATGTAAGTATTAATTAGCAGTTGGCTTCAGTGTCTTCCTTCTATGGTTTCTGTATGGCAGCCTAAAGGAGAAATTCTTAGCAAGAACTGATTCATAATATTTAAAAGAAAACAAGACTTCTAGTATTATAGAAAAAATACGTTTACCAGCTTCATTATCCTATCCAGCCTTCCTCTTTTCTGTAGGGAAAGGATATCCCTGTGATAAAATTTTTCAATTGGTTGAGAGTTGGAATGCGGATAAGTCCTAAAGCAGGATATCACTGTGCTCTTGCTCAGAGTATGGTTCCAGGCAACATAAGTTGAGGGAGTTTAAAAGGCGAGCGCTTTGTTAGCTTCACTTCATGCTGCGTGATACTTGTTCGTTCCTGAGGATTTTGCTCTGTGTTTTGCAGTACAAGGTTTTCAGGAACACAGTCGTGCTTTTTATTTATAAACTCAAGTTTTGAAAAAGAACCACATGGAATGCTGGTGACGGTCTTGTCCAAGAAAACCTGAAAATAAAGATTAATTAAACCTATTGGGATACTGCCTTTGATTAAGACACATACTACAAGACTTGCAACTTTTTTGTTTATTTCTCCTCTCTTTGCAGTCATCGCCTGGAATTTTTCAAAGATTTGAACCTGAAAGAACTAATGGGAGAAGACTGGAAGCAGCCTGAATCAGATATATGGAAGTTTCTTACTAATTAAATGGATTGAGGCTTACGTTTTTATAGCATTAAGGTCAGATGAAGCTGTATAGAAACAACGTCTTCATTCTGAACAGAGTTTATAAATACCAGATTAGTAAGGCTTTCCTTGACACCAAAATCATTGATCAATCATAAAATCAACTGTAAAGTATGTGGGCTGGTTGATTCTGAATGTATGGAGTTTGCAACAGCGTATGTGTCAGTTCATCTGGCTATGGAGTTTTTCATCTGTGCAAGAGATGAATCTGCTCCTACCAATGAAGGGGAAAAAATGTGCTGAAATTACAGCTGTGTTTTCATGAGAGCTCTAAGCCTGACAAGGCCAGTATCTGGCTTGGAATCTTTCAGCTTCCTGTAGTTGCTGCATTTCAGCTGTATTTTCACTGCTACTTGTTTGTTTCTTGGCTGTTGAATGAGATTCTTATGTGCCTGAACTGAATATAGCTATCATGGCATTTTGTAGCCCAGTACTTGCATCACAAGATGCTGTGGAGGTATAACACTACCTTTTCCTATACCTTCCTATACTTGAGGTTTTCCCTTGCACAGTGCTGAAGGGTGAACTTAATCTGTGTTACTTTATTAGCAGACCTCTCTGCTTCAAATTTGGTGGGGAATTTCTGATGATATTTAGGTACAGAGGATAGATTTACAAGCGGTCTCATACATTCCAGGAAAAGTTTCTGGGATCAATAATGTTTACTAAAACCTTTTGATACAGTTGTGTGCCTACAAAAGCTTGTTTGTTCCAAAACCTTGCCACATCACCTTAGGGATTCAGCTCAGATGTATGAGAATTTTGTTTGCATGCCAGCTAATGTTGGAAGTACTCTAATTGTGTGTGCCTACACTTTCTACATACGGATATGAATATTTTTAACAGTACTGAGTACTGTTAGTTGGTAACGTCTAATCTGTAAGCTCTCAACAGGATTTACAAATCAGATGTTCCTTTTTTGTCTAGCATAGTAAGTGCTGCTTGATTGTGGCTGCTGACTTGATCCTATATAAATTAACTTAGAAAATAGGAAGCTTACCCACTAACAAGATCCTACATCTGAAAAGTACGTGACTTTAAAATCAAACTACTTTGGTTTAGTTCAGAATGAGGATTCAGAGCAAGACATGGTCCTCGGTCCTTTACTAGAAAGAGGACATCTTGCATCCTGTTGAAATGTCATCATCACAGGGTACTACGCAGTCAGTCATGTTCTCTAGTTTTGTAAGAATGATTGTTTTGGGAGTGTGAGAGACAATGACTCAATCTTAATTGAGGGAGTATCTTTCAGAAGTTATGCCCAGAGGATGTGGTGTTGGGTCTCATCCTTTTGTGTAGCACTTTCTACTGAACAATTTAGAATCCTTCAAGTTCTTGGAAAGGACTGGTGTTCTTGCAGTCTAACATCCTGCTCAAAGCAGGGCTATTGTTGAAGCTAGATGAGTTTGCTTGGTGCCTTGTCTAGTTTTGAATAACTCCAAAGATGGAGCTTCAAAGGCCCTGGGTATACTCAACTAGTTCTGTTTTGAAAACTTATCTAATTGCTATTTCCCATGCTGCAACTTTCGTGCATTACCTTTTGTCCTTTCTCTGTGCATCTCCAAGAAGAGTGACTTTTTCTCTATAATTACCGATTAGGTAACTGAAGGTAACTGTTACCTCCCCATGGATTCCTTTAAATGTTGTCATTCTCAGTTTGCCTTTTGTGACTTTCATTAGTAAGCACCTTCCACTCCGATAACACTGACAGACAACTTAAAGGTGTAACTTGGGTTGTAACTCAGAGGCAGCGATGCTTCCAGGCCTTTCTTGTTTATTTACCGCATAAATGGTTCTAAAAATCTTCCGTGTAGCTTTAGACATCAAAATGCCTGTAAAGTTTTGCACAAGACTGCAGTCTCTAAGTCATATTACTAAAAGAATTTTCTGTTGTCTTCTGAGCTGGTGTGCAGTAATAAGCATAGTCTGATGGTCATGTTTTCTTTGCTGTCTTTAAATTTAACTCTACCTGTAAATTCTGAGAAGAAAAGAAGATGGGAATATCCTGCTGTTGTGAAGAACATCTCAGTGCGATTAATATCTGAGATACAATGTTACTTCAGAGGTTTTATTTGGCTTAGATTCCTCTTTGTACTTTCAGTTTTATAGAACTATACTTTGAAATTTAAGGATATTAGGCTTCTTCAGATGCAGACTTTGGCATCTCAATGCACTTAGTGATCTAGTTGTTTTTGCTGTCTTTTAATTAGACACTATAGATTCCTTGCTATAAAGTGCCATCTGTTGAAAATTACAAGTATTGTACATTCAATTGTTTGGCTTCTTTTCTACCTTCAATCAATGTACAGCTTTCTAAAGAATTACATCAGTTTGAAATATTGAATAATCCAATAAATGTTGATTAAAAACATCTTCTAGATACTGACATCTCAAAGCTGCTTTTGAAATTTCAGTCAAAAGCAAAAAAAAAAAATTTCACTAAACTTTTAGACTTCACTTTAAACAGTTTGTCAAAAAAGCGTGTGCAAAGGTTCAAAATGAGTTTACTGCTTTTCTCACAAAGGTTGTTTTCATGTGATGAATGATGTTCTGTATGTAAAAGACAGTAAATCAAATTATTTATTCAGAGGCTTCGTCTCATATTCATTCCCACTTCAAACTTCAGAGTTGACTTTGGATGCAAATTGTAAAGTTTGAGCGAAACAGATTACTTTCACTAAATAAGTAATTTAAAGTAAAATAATTGTCTCTGCAGTACAAAATGTAATGCTTGATGCTTCTGAAAATGGGATTTATCATATAGACTTTATGCAGGGCACATGCTACTCCACACTGCTGTCAGGTAGTTCACTTGTATGTTTCTAAGCTTTAGGAGTCTGTTTGAACTGTAAGTGATGGCTTTCATCAGAAGGTTTCCGTATTGGTTCATAGAGTGCAGAGTTAGAACCTGTGCACTGACTTGTTTCTAAAGGTTTAAAGTTAAATTAATCCCTTGGTAGAAACTTGCAGGAGGGAGTAGGGAGTCTCTACATCAGGTGTATGTTAGATGAAGTGTCTGGAAGGCACAGTGTCTTGGCACATAGTAGTGAATTCATGGATCATCAATGGCCAATACGATGCTTGCTAGCATCGCTTAAAGCTTCCAGGGGTTTGCAGGGATGAGTTCATTGAGATGACTAGCTAGTTTGTAGCTTTCTTGGTCTGATCTGCTTTTTAACCAGGCCTTTTTTTTTTATGGTGTGGAGTCCAGTTATAGCCTGAATTGCCTCTCTGTTTTGGTGACATGCGAACGTGAGGAAAAGACAAAGCAAACTGTTCTGCATGAGTTCCATTTTAGTACGTGCTCTTTAAGTGTTAATCCTGGTTTAGAAGGAATGTGATTCAATCCAGTCTAGCTCAGTGTATGTGTGTATATACATGCGTACGTATATATGGGCATTCAGCATTGTGCTGGTTTTGTATATCAAACTTGTATCAAGAATAATAGAGTTAAATTCTCTAAATTGTCACACCAGATATACTTTATGTCGGATATCAATTTGATAAAATGCAAAGCTGCATGATAGAAGCATAGATCACGCAAGCACTCTATCTATAAATCCATTTCACTTTCAAGTGGTTTTAACTACTTCAAACCTGTAAGCACTTCTTATCCATTGCTCTCTTAAAAAAAATAAAAATCAACCTGTCTCATAAATGTTTCCTATGGATAATATTTGTCCTTGTGCCAGTTATATCATGTGACATTCTGAGTCTAAGATGCAGGAATTTTATTACTTTGGAAATGGGGGAATACCCACTGGGTGCTGCACAGTATTTGATTTTTTTTTTTTTTGTAGCTCTGCAGAGGCTTTAGACAACTTTAAATGTGACATTTAAAGTCTGCCATGACAGTGTTGTGGCGATTTTAAATTATTTTACCATATTTAGCGAGAATTCCTGAGGAAATGGGGCTGTTGGGTTATCACTATCCTCTTGCCTTTCTGGCAATGTTGTCACCACCTTTTCCCCCACTACCACAACAATTTTTAAATCCAGTAGCCAACTTCAGCAGAATCAGACAGAGGAACAGACAGTCTCAAAAGATGCTGTATTCTTGCAAAATGTGTGGGCATGAACAGCTGGAGGCAGTTCCTTGCTATAGCATGCCAAATTGAGGAAAAGGAGACCTCATCTCTTAGCCCTTATCCTGTAGTTGTAATGCCTGATACTTGAAGCAGTTGGTGTATGTGTAACTTCAGCTGTAGTACATATAGCCTCTTACATTTAGACTTTGATTAGAAAACTAGGAAATGTGTGGGACTTAAGGGATATGAGGTGCTGTCACAGAGGTAAGCCTAGATTTCATAGACCTGTGCCCTAGTGTTATCTTGAGGTAAGAGGCTTAGGAGACAGAGTGTATGTATAAAATATAAATGTATGAGCAGCCATATTTTGTTAGTCCCGCTGCTAACAGATAGCGGATGTGATAAATACCCAAGCATATTTTCAGTGCTTAATTTTTATTTATTTATTTATTGAAACTAGGGGAAATAATTTCCCTGTTTCTGTCCCTTTTCAGGAGAAGATCCTGCACAAAGGATAAGGGATGGAGTTTCCCCAACTTTAATGCCAGGGTTAGTTGAAAACATGGAGATGTAGTATCAACTTGTCTTGACCTCTGAAAACACGTTTATGGTTTAATCCATTTTCTAATTTGGTATGTTCTGTTGTGAGAAAGTTGATCCTAAAGAGAAGCAGAATGTGAGCTTGAAAACACTGCTCTTACTTAAAATTCCAGGTAAGATAATGGATATTCTGTTGCTTACTCAGTGCTCAGTACTGATAGGTGTGTTTTTTCCACTGTAACCAGGTAAGTCAGCAGAAATTTTCAGTTAGTTTTTATGTTCTGCTACAACCACCCCCTTGTCTCTAGGGCAATATAATTATCTGCCTTAGTTTATACTATTGTGGTATTTGTTTCAATGTTTCTAATTTAAGTTTAATGAAATGCTGAGCAGTTTTGCTGTAATGTTTTTTAATTTTATTTTCAAATCTTAGTGAATACTTGAGCAGTTGAGGCAGAATGCAGATTTGGATAGCTGCAACCTCTTACTGGAAAACAAAAATACTGAGCTTGATGAATGAAAAATATAACTGTAAAGAGAACTTAGGCTTGTTTCAAGAATTCTCTTGTAAGTGCATTTCTAAGCTCCTTGTGATAGTATGTTTATTAATTGTTAACTTAAACGTGAAAACCAGAATTCTAAATGACTCTGACCTGTCAGTGAATCTTTATTGAGTTGGTTTCAAAATGTCTTACGACTGCACTCCCAAAGACCTTGTTTTTTATGCTTCTTGCCACTAGGTGGAATAAGAAGGTTATCAAAACTATGCTTTGGTGCTGCCAGCCTAGTTATCCTTAACCAGATTCACTCCTTATCTTGCTATATCCTTGATTTTAGAAAAAAAGACATTACAGTCAAGCTGATGATGGTTTATTTTGACTTTTTTGAGACATCTTTATCAAAAGAAACACTATGCCATGCAGTTTAGTTACAGTTCTAATGCTTCTTCTCCTACAGTAGTATTTCTATAAATAATTTTGAGACAAAATTAACAGAAGATAAATTCCATGAGGTGTTAGTCTGTAATAGAAAAGACAGTGTTGTGATACACAACTGATCTGAATATTCTTTTGGGGTTGGTTGTTTTTTATAGGTTGCATAGTCTCTTGCAAACTTTGCAAAAAGGCTATATTTAATTCTGAAGGAATAATTTTTTAAAATATAGCCTGGTTTGTAAGAGAGGGTGTGCCCCTTCAAGGGTGAGGCTAGAGTGGTGCAAACACTCTGGAGTGAAGCCTAGAAGAGAGGAATGTGAAACAATGTGAAAAACTGTAGCCCAGGCAGGAGGGACAGAAAACTGTTGTTCTTCAGTACAAATATGCAAAAGGAAAGTTTTCTTTAAAGCCAACTTTAGTGGTAATGGGTCCTACTGGCAGAAGTGATTTGCATCTCAAATGCAAAGATGGAGCAACTTATGCTGTCAGGGATAGTGGGTGATAAAATCTAACACAGTGACACTTCAGGGTTTGTTGTGTTTTGTTGTGGGTTGTTTTTTTTTTAATGCAAATGCTCTGAGCAGGAATAACATTTTCCTGATGGTTTTGTATACTTTTTAATAGTTTTCTCTAATATTCAAGGTCACATGTTATCTAGTAAACTCTAAAGTCATGCTGGATTATATATGTTTTGTTTGCCACGGCTGGCATAGCTACTGTATTATCTGTTCTAGTTAACTGACTTGCATTTCTAATAAGTTAATATTTGTACTGCCCAGCACTATGGTGATACAATACTGATGAGTGTGATCTTAAGTACTGCGTTGCTTGCTGTTCCTTGTTTCCAGACTGAGGTGTTTTGTGCCTCTGAAAGGCACAGCACAGAACATTTGTTGTATTTTAAATTCTGACCATGTAAAATGCTTTCAAAATATGAACAGTACAGTGCATAATTTCTTGCACATAAAATTTAAAACTATTCTTTTACACTGCCAAAGCTATCTCTAAAGCAGACTTCATTGCATTTAATTATAGTGCATTTATAAGAACGCTGTTGAAGTTTGATAGTTAACCTGCATTTCTTTTATTGATGATTTCTTCCTTTTGCTTTTTGTGAGTGCATTAGTTTACTACAGTGTCTCTGAACAGTGCTTCAGCAAAAGTACTGGGAAGTGCTTTAAGCCTGATTATAGAACCCTTATTTACACTGGTTGTATAAACAGCTATACACATGCTCTTACAAATAGTCCCAGTGAGATCAATGCAACAGTTAACATAGTGTATCGCAATTATGCCTTTTCCCATCTACTTGTCTACCTATTGAAATTAGTATCAGTATTACCAGAAGAATTCAGTTCTAGAAGCTAGTTCTATCAAGCGTCCTGCTTGGCACTGCTTGTTTTCTTTCCTCTGGTTTAAAACAAACAAAAGCCTTAGCTGCAGGGTCTGTGGGAGGGTTTTAAGTGATGGCTCAGGAGGTGCTGTTTCTGCACTAGCTATGAAGGGACCAAAATATATTTGTGATTCATTTTCAGAAATAATGCTATATGTGTGTAAATACCCTCTGCCAGTTGTATAGTTTGCTTGCAAATACAAATGTATTCTTACACATGTGGTAAACCAGAACTAACTAATTTGTATTAAAATAGCACTGAAATAAAATCTAAATTACTGTGCCTTCACTGCTGTTTTAAAACCAACCTAGCCAGACTAGTTTAGTGGCTTTCTTGGAATATGCAACAGATTCTTGAGGGGGGGAAAAAAAGGAATTTTCAGATATCATCTTTTTAAAATACAGAACTCCTCTCTGTAGAACACATTTTTAGCCAGTTTAATCTTGTCTTTCATTTCATGAGTTCGCTCTCTTGAACTCAGTCACTGCAGGCAATGAAATTTATCTCTTGGTGCCAGTAGTAGCTGTCATAAAATTATTCATCTCTTTAAGTCTAGGCAATGTAATTGGTTCACTTCCTTCATACTGCTGAGTTTGCTTCCATCAGAAAATTAAACATTTTGGAAACTGGTACTTTCTCTTTCTCAATGCTTTATAACTTATAGAAGCCCTGGTATTTACATTTAATTGTGCCTAGCACTTTAAATAATTGCTTCTTTTTTTAAAGTTCTATATTAACCTTCCTAAATGTTAACAGGGAGGTCTGTAACCTCCTATGCCAGGTATCTACTTCAAAGCTTTTTTAATTTCAGCAAAATACTTAGCTGTTTCAGAGGAAGGTAGTTCATTATGTCAGCAGACAAAAATGTCGTCTTGTACCTCCTTAAATTCTTATGACTTCTAGAATTAAATCTTGAGATTTGGTGAGAGGTCCATATTATTGTCAGGAGGAGTCTTCCGTGTAATCACTGTGAAATAGCTTTTTCAGAAACTATTCTGTACGTCTTCAAAAGAGCTTTTTGCATCTTGACAGGTGAATTCTCTGAAGGTTCTGCAGGGAGTGGGAATAGACCACTGGCAGGTGGAATTTCTGCACAATATGTTGTTAATTTCAGAGAGTTAGAAGAGGCTTAGCTAAGAAGTAAAATTACTGAACCGAAAGTTCGTTCTGTTTACCTCAAACCAGGACACAGGCTTTAACTTGTGCAATGTTCAGTGGCCTTTCTACCTCCCAGTGACAGGTTATGTGATGGGGACTGTTCTTTTTCTATGAGCATCTACTTGTTAGGCTGGAGCTGTCTTCAGCCTGGGAAAGACGTAGTTTGAGGATGTGGTAGAGGGCTACAAATTACTGTATGGAGTCTGGATGCATGTAACAGCAAAGAGAAGCCGGATGGGTGTTGACTTTTTCTAATGTGAGAAGGATGGACCATCATATGAAGCTAACGAGTGCCACACTCAGAGCAGAGAAAGGTGATACTTTTCATAACGTTGTATTGCCACCCTGTGTTTGAGAAATTTCTGTGGGCTCAGCAGGAGACTGGGAAGGGTACTTGGAAGAAAGATAAAGTGATTGTTTTTAAGTATATAAAATCAGGTTGAAGAAATCCCCTCAGCTGAAAATATTGGAGATTGGGAGTGTAGTAAGATAAGCATATGCTTTCTTTACTTCTTGTTCTTACTCTTCCTTAGACGTCAACTTGTGGATAGAGGCCAATGTGCTAGATGGATTCATGGCCTGAAACGCTATCTACTGTTATGTCTTCAAACCCAACTGAAGGAATTATTTTCTAATTCCCTGCAGTTGCTTCTCATTACTTGTAAGTTACACTAGAACTGTGTGTTACAACCGAGGGGCAACCAACTCTTCTTGCTGCTGATCTCAAAACTTCATGCTGAACCAAGGTACTGAGAAGTGGAAGAAGCAAGCTGCTAGAATCCAGGAAACTGGGAAGCTCAGTCTTAGCTATTGTGGGCTGAGTGTGAACCATGAAATGGAGAGAGGATGGGAAACACAGCGTGGGACATGGAGCTATGAAGGAAGACTAATTCTGGGAAAAGGATATAAAATGTAAAAGCAGCTGGACAAGAAAACAAAAGGGGACGGCTGGGGATACATGGTTGAAGAACTAAGGAAAGGTAGGAGAGGGTAGACTTGGCCTGGCAAGAAGCCCAGGAGAGTCAAAGGAAAGAGTTTTGAGGGAAAGGAGGAAACGGAGATAGGGCCAGGAAAAAAAATTAATGGAAAAAAGTTCAGTGACTTCTACAGGATATTCTCTTTAGATCCAGGAGTACTTGCACCTTATATTGCTGTTAGCAGATGACCATGAAAGCCAAGTGCTTTTGTAGTCTGGTGGACCATGAAGAACATAACTAGCCTCTCATTGCTATTGCTTTTAACCTGTACTGGAGGTTTTAACCTGATGAATAAAGTTGTAGAGGTGGAATGTGGGGCAGGATGGGATTACATTTAGTGGTCAGTTGTGAAAAGTTGGGTTTCCATGACTTGGCAAATATCACATAAAATTGTGTGTCAGAGGAATACAATTACATTTACCAGGATATCATTCAAGTTACTGAACTGTGATTCCATCCTTTTGGTTTGCTTTTTTTTCTGATTTTTTTTTTTCCTGTTTGTTCTGATATTCTTCCCAGCTTCTGCAACAAATGCAGAAATTTTGCTGGTAACAGACTGATTCCCTGCATGCTCTCCTTTGTGTGAAATGAGAGTACAGAATAAATGTGGTAGTTTATGTGGTATATGTAGTTCAATGTGGTTTTTGTATAGTCATAGAAAAGAAACTAAATATGAAATATATAAGGCTGCAGAGTACTTGGTCAATTCTGAACTCTTGAGTAGTTTATGCCACAGTGGCTTTTTATGCTCCTTTATTATTCTTTGTTGGATCCTTTCAATCACTTCTACAGGCTCCTTTGCCTTGAGGACAATAGGTAAAGTGATACCAGTCTGTATATCACAAATCACTGCTCAAACTAGTGTTCATTGTGTTTTCCTTCTATTGTTAAATAAATCTGGCTATCTAATTTGAATTTTTAGATTGTTGATACAATCTGTATAGAGAGGAAGAGAGTCAAATCTTCCTTTAAGGAACCTCATGCTTCAAACTCTGCAAGGTGATGTAGTAATATTGTTCTTTAGGTAGGAAATGGTGACTATATTATATCTATTCAGATACTACTGATGAGATGGTCATTAGTGAAGTCTTTGGGATGAAAGATGGTTTTGAAAGTTGAGTGCAGGCTGCTGCTTAAAAAGGGGCAGCTTTGTCTTGCCAGTGCATCTGGCTTGATATCCCTTTTGTGCTTGCAGTGGAATCTTTCCAGCCATGAGATAGAATCATAGAACAGTTTAGGTTGGAAAAGACCTTTAAGATCATCAAGTCCAACCATTAACCTAACACCGCCAAGTTACCACTAAACCACGTCCCTCAGCACTACATCTACACGTCTTTTAAATACCTCCCTGGGCAACCTGTTCCAATGCTTGATAACCCTTTCAGTGAAGAAATTGTTCCTAACATCCAATCTAAACCTCCCCTGGCGCAACTTGAGGCCATTGCCTCTTGCCGTATCACTTCGGAGAAGGGACAGACCCAAGAGTATTGACATAAAGAAAGGAAAATAGACATTGACATCAGGTCAGGGAAAAGGGATAACTACTCAGTTTAAGATATTGGCAAATGTAAGGCAGTTGCGTCCTTTGAGGGAATGGGATTTTTTTATATACTGGAAGTTCCTTCAAACATGAGTCCATTTCCATGAGTTGCATCTCTGTGGTGTCAAGACTTATTGAGATTTAACATTCAGGGTTGGAAAAGAATATCTGAGCTAATGAGAAGTGGAAATTTATTTTTTTATTTCTGCACCTGTTTAGTTAGTTTCAATAGAGAAGTAAATTGACTGCTTTCCATCTCAGTTAATCTGTGGATTTGATGCTTGGGTAAGGCTCTCCAGATTAATTAGTGGGTTTAGTAAATGATATAGGGAAAAGTAATCACATTCTGCATGTGTTAGTAGAACAGTGCCAAGTCTTTATTTTCATCCTCCTGAGTCTACAATGCCTGAATCATTATAGCATTGCTTATCAGATGTGTAATTTCTCTGTTAAAATGGGGACTGTTGTACAGATTACATCACAAGCATTGACTGTATTCACCCAATTTTGTGTTCACTGTAATCTAAGATGCTGAATTCCCCTCTTTGCTTATTAACACCTTCCCCCTCCCTGATTCTTAAATGTGTTCTGAAAGCCCTCTATAGTTTTCCATGATGTCTGGGGTTTTTTTTCTGCTGAAATCCATTTTTTTCCTGATTAGCAAGACCAGAATAACCTCCTTAAAGTAGAACTTTGCCCAAAGATCTGTGCAACATCTCTCCTTTCTCTCTTTAGCTTATGTATCAACATCTGCAGCTCAACACATTGGTCCTAGCCATTACAACCCTTAAAAATTGGATTTTAGTCAGAAGAATTGTCTGCTCTGTTTAAACTTCATGAAACATCTCCTGTATTTTTTTTTCTCCACTCATGGAAAGATGATTTAATTGAAAAAAGATGGTGCTAATTGACAAATGTAATGATTCTTTTAAACTATTAAACATACTGCTCTTAAACTCAGGCATTTGTAGGTACAAGTTAATGGCTAGCTTATTAGAACTACTAATTGTCTATTATTTTCAGCAGCTGTAATATAACTAATTGTCATAAGGACTGGATTGTTTAAAATAAATTCCAGGTATTATACAAGATGAGTTTTTTGCTTTTCAGTAGGCCACATAATGGGAGGCCACCTAGCATTGCTTTCATATTTTTTGGCACTTGTGGTCTTTTCTAACTTAGTTGTGATGTTCCCTAAGCCATATTATGAATAGAATAAATTGTGGATGGTTATGTGTCTTTCAGCATCTAATTAGAACATACTAATTGCAAGCTGTTTTGTGAAGCCTGGTTTTCATTGGATTTGTGTTCCGTCTTCCCTGAGTCCTTCTATCTGCATTAGAAATCACTTAAGAATCTTAGGTCTTGTTAGAAGAGTGACAGTTAAGGAGCTTGTAATTGCTGTCAGACTCTGATTGAGCTGAGTATCAGTCATCTGTTTCTCACAAATGGAGACAACAGGAATATGTCGAGATTTTTTTTTTTTTGTGAAAAGGTTAACTGTTTCTTTGCTTGCACGGATATCATCAGCTTTCAGTAAGGTCTGTGAGCTTGCATTTGACATCTTAGGAGGTTTTTTGAAGCAGAAGATAGTCTGAAGCTTTTCACATTTGTTTGAGCTCCATTAGCACAGGTATTGAAGCTGGGTTTTATATCTAATGGTTAAAAGTTGGCAGAATCTGAATTGATGTGTTGGTCTGAAAGGCTGGGTGTTAGGAGACGTTGCACACTGGAAGAGCTCTGTTTTTAAGAGATCAACTGATGCCACCTGTTACCCACTCTGGAATATTAATATTAATGTTTATGATTAGATATGTCAGGCCATAAGTTGCAATGAGTAGTACCATACAGCACAGAAATGCCCATTTCGAATCAAGCAGCCTTGAGTACAAGTAGTTATTTATGTGGAGAAAACAATGAGCAAGGAAGCCTTAGAGAGTTCTGGGTGTGTTCAGTGCTTAGAAACAGTTGATATCCGTGTGAAAAGAGTTCCGTTCAGGACAACAGACTCTAAATTTTCCAAAATACTGCCAAAATCCTCTATTAATAGGGGACAATAATTGGATTATAAACAAGTTGGATGCAGCTAATTGGGTGCAATGTCACTGGCTTCTTAGTTGTTTCTGTAGGTACAGCATTTCTCTGTAAATCTTGCATGAGAACTGGGATTAGATTGTGCCTTGCTGTAAATTCACAGGAGGAAATGGAGCCCTTATCCTTTCTACTTGCTAGCCACAGTGATGAGAGTGCTTCCTAGTCATTTGCTGTTCTAGCTTCTTGCCCAGTAAGTAGAAAGTTTATGGTTATAGGTTCATCCAGACACTAAAATATCACAATGATGAGTTGTGAATAAACAGGTAAGCATATGGGTTGAAAAGATACTCTAGTATTCTAATGTTAATGGTGGAGTACATGATTTCATATTTGTATGTTAACCATTCTGGCCACACATGTACTTTTTCATGTTAAAAAAAATTTCTAGAATAAGAAAATTAGGTAGGTCACTTTTAAAACTGATTTGGTTAGCCAGTTTAGGTGCCTAATAAGACTTGAGGATTTTTTTAAAGCTAAGATTTAGAAATATTTTTCTGAATTACTTATATATAGCAACACTAGACAAAAGATTCTTAAATGAAGAAATGCTTACTTATACACAGTGCTCTGTTTTAAGTGGAAAAGGAGTTATTCAAGCTATTTTTAAGAGTAACTTTGTTCAAGAACAAAATAGCATAAGATCCAGGAATATGTAAAATATTTCTGATTTTTAATAATAAATTCACATCTTGCCAACTATTTCACTTAGTAGGTTTCCACCATAGGAAGTATACTATCTTCAAGGTTAAATGCAAGTATTTTTTTTAATGATATAAAACTAAATGAGAACCATCATGGTAAAGTCAATTTCTCTAACATCTTTTTATTTAATGTTTTTCCCAGTTTTTCTTTTACGAAGAGGCTTGCAAATTGACAGACGTTGTTCTTTTTGTCTTCCCCTTTATGATTTTTTTTTTCTTCTGGTTACTAAAACCTGTATATTTCACTTCATTTGTTTTAGTCTCTTAAAATCATTGAAATAGTGCACTTTAAGTAATGACGGGACACCTCTGTGTCCTTTGTAAGTTGTCAGGTTATCTAGTTAATCAGAAAACTGTTCTTTGGATATCTCTTTATATTCAAGTTTATACTTAAACTTTATGGATACTGTATGATGGCCAAAGGTGTTTTTTCCCCTATAAATTATCAAATGTCCAGCCTCACTTCAACACAATGTGCAGAACACAAATACATTTTTTCAATAGCTCACACTTTCAGTTAACGGCACACTTAAGTTAATGTTTTTAGAGTAATAGGATTTCTGTAATGTGTGAAAACTTTGGCAGGTAGCTCTTAGAATGTTTGTGTACTTTAATGAAGAGTATTAATTTAAGACAGAAGTTGTGAGAATGATTAGAGTGCAGAAACTTTAGTTGATTATGGGCTTTCATTATACTTCTAAGGTTGTAATCTGGCTCCTGTTGAATTAAATGACAAAACTCATGGGATTTCACCCTGTGTGATCGAAATGTTTCTTGTACTTAAGCAGCAATCGCTCTTTTCCTAACTTTGGTTGTTTGGGTTTGGCTTTGTTTTTTTTTTTTCAATTACCACTGATGTTAATACAAATACACTGCTTCTGCTGTTGAGGTAAGGATTTGGCATGGTGGCTATCCCAAGGTGAGTTACTAAGTTGATGGAATATAACAAAAGGTCTTTTCTTCAGTTGGGCAGGTGAATTAGTTACAATTTTGTCATCTCAGGCTCATCTGCGGCTTGCTTAGCTGTTTTTCTCTGATTTGGAAGATAAGCAACAGTTTCCTCCATGACAAACTAAATTAACAGTAGGGATTGGAATTTACGCTGTAGTATATCCAGTCATCTGGTCAGGACCAAACCAGAATTTTTCTGAAAATGCCAGTTTCACTGACTTGAGTATGTTGTTTTTCTTGCAAATAGAGGGGAGCTTTTTTTTTTTTTTTAAAATTGTCACAGCTTAGGAATACAAGATAGGCAACCATGATTGATAGGGTAGAGTGCAGTATTTGTGGCAGAAGAACACTCTTCAGAAGTAAAATTTCTGGCAATAAACTAGGTAAACTTGTTTCATCCAAGAACCTACTCTCTGCAGAACGCATAATGAAGCAAGTGGGGACACAAAATCTGTGAGAGGGGAGAAATATACATCTAGACTTCTGCAGGTGGTCTTTTCCTTTTCCAACTCAGTGTTTGACTACATCTATAGCTTTTTTTGATATCTCTTAACCATAGATTATGCGGAGGTACTCTTATGCATATCTGCAGCATTTTTTGTGTATGCAAGCGCACGATGTAAATAAAATTGGAGCCTAGTGTTCTGAAATACACCTAAATATTCTTTGACATCCATAACTTTCTGCCCTAATGGGTCGCACTTATGTTATTGCAGGTATTGTAACATCTAATCATGCAGTAACCAAGGCTAAAGAAAAGAGTAATATTTCTGATTTATCTTAATTTTTTATATTTTTCTGTAGTTAGACAACACGGTTGGACAACTTCATGATTGTCCTTTAATTTTTAATGAGTCTTTGAAAAAGCTGTAGGGGAAAAAGCCAGTACCTTTATTGGACTGTCCACAGTAAGAGTAAATTTAATACTGAAAAGCAGTTATCTCTTACCATGGTAGTGGTTTAGACGTTGCTGTCTTAATCCAAAATGTCCGTACACACTGTTTTATAAGATTAATACATAGGAACTAATTTATATCCTCACATCAATGCTGGATTGAAAAATTGATGGTTTTCAAATTGAAAATTTCAAATTGAAATAAAAAATGGAAAAACTGATGGTACCACTGAGCACTTTGATAGAAGGTCTGCACTCTTCAGTGTATTTATAGACTTTATGAAGTACTTGTTACTGGTGCATACAAGTAACAGAACTGTTTACAAGTTAATTTCAATGTAACTTGTAAGATAATATGGTGCTTCATTTAATAGCACCTGTAAATCTATTTTTGTCAAAAGCTGATCTTTATTGTGTTCACAAACTTTTTTTCTATGAAACACAACAGTCTTATGATGATTCAGCTACATGTGTAGTCCTAACTGCTGTTTAATTTTCCATTGGCCACTTGTATTAAAAAACAACTAAAAATTACTTTAATGATAATTTTCTCAGTTAAGGTATTATTGGAGTTACCACAATTATTTTAATAGCAAGCATGGGAGAAGTTCTGGTGTTATCAGTCACCATGTGCAATCTCAAGTGGGAGAAGAGGAGGTATATAGGAATGGCACCAGTTCGGAAGATGTTCCGAACAATCTCTTGCATCCAGCAGGAATTACTACTCAGTTAATTTAGTGGAGTTTGATCTCTTTAACAAAAACATTACATATCTCTAAGTATACTATTAGTATGGCAGTTTGAAGAAAGAATACTATTAAAAATTACAACATAATCAAAATCAGTGTCTTTATTCCAACATGTACACTTTAATGCTTGCAATGATAACATTCAGTAATTCTTTTTCATAGGTAATCTTCTGTATTTACTAAATTTATATGTTCAAACTTTTGTTGGGGAAACAGTTGAATAATCCCTAAATAATAAATAATTGTGAAATTTTAGAGAAACTTGGAGATCCTTGTCTGAACAGTGCAGATAATGAAAATATTTTGGAGTATTTGAAGATGCTTTAGTTCAAAGTACTTTGCCAATATCACATTACAAATGAGGTTGAAATTTTAATGACTTTCTTTTAAATGCCCTGCAAAGGGATTGATCTGCTATAAAAAGTGGATATAAGCTGGAGCAGTTAGAATGGTGAGTCGTTTATTCATTAAAAGTATTTGCCACCTGAGAATAACAAATTCCATGTTATCCATGGATATATGATTGGAAGAATATATAAGAATTTTACCCAATCCTTAAAGGAGACATTGAACTGGGTCAGGAGCCTGATTTGTGAGTATGAACCGTTTCTTTTTGCCAATAAAGCAAGACTGGGCTCTGAGGCCACCGAAGTCTGGAAATAAGTTTTTTCCTTTTGACTTTAATGGGTTTTGGATGAAATCCAGAATGGAATGTCATCTGGACTGTCATATGCAATGAGACTTTTCAGCTAATGAGAATACAGAGCGTCCTATGTAAGTTGATTATTTGCATACAGTTACAAGGAATGAATGTTCTAATGGAAGTGTAACAGCCGTATGCAAACAAGTTGCAGAGGATATATCCAGCTATATTCCTTCCATGCAGGAACACATTGATTTCAAAGCTCCATGGCTGATTTATAGCGCCCAGTGGCCCTGATTCAGAATTTAAGCAGGATGTTGTTAGAGAAAAAACTACTGTAGCAGCTTTTCCTTCATTTCAGGCTTGGTGGTTCTGTAGTATCTTACAATTTTCTGGCTGCCTGAAGGACCCTAGGTGGTCTCTGTTTAACTCTTGTTAGAGCATGTTTTCTTATTCACTATTGCAGCAAAGGAATTGAAATAGCTCTGTCCCTGCCAAAAAAAGCATATTTATCTGCTGCTTTAAAAAATTTAGTATTTTGATATCTAACTACCTGGTTGGTAGGAATCGAGTACCATTCGTATTCTTAATAGTGTACAATATTACTATGCAATTGTTATTATACAACAGTAGTTAATGCCACTAAACTCTTGATAATTACTTGCAGAACCAACTCAAAACTGCATTACATTTAAAGCAAAATTGCATTTTGCTGCCCTGAGCTGAGATGTTGTATCTGATGAGATACATATGTGGCCTTGAGTAACGTGTTAGACTTGCAGATGGCTCCATACGAAAGCCAGAGCCTATGAATTGTGGTTTCATCACATCTAAGAGAATTTAATTTTTAAGTGTAAATTATTACCAGAACTCATAACACTTACTTGCATACTGTTTTTCTGTTCCTTATTTTCTCCATTAGTTACCATTTGGCGTATTTCAAAATGTTAATTCAAAAATGGAATCTGGGAGAGATGTGGGAACCAGCTGCCTTACTCTTGTGGATATAGATAAATTAGTCTCTACTGTCAAGTAATGACTAAAACTACTTGAAATGAAACATCTGGTCCGGATTGCTAAAACTGTGTTGTCTTATGTTGAAAGTCACATTGAGGCAAATGAGCAAGTTCTATCATCTAAGGGGCTACACTTCCAAGTACTACTTAGGTTTTGCATTGATTGTTATAAATTATTACTGTGGAGGGATAATTGGTGCTTTAAACTTCTCTTCCTGGGCACAACATGCTTTCCTAAAACACCCCCTTAAAAGAAAATATTTGAAATTATTTTGACCAATCTTCTAAGTAGTGATGGCATTCATAATATAAAGCTATATCTTAATCTCTCAAATTCAGAGAGACTTGGTTGTTCATGTGCTGTTACCACCAACTGTAAAACCATGTTTTTTGTGACTAGTTGGAACATTTATTTATATACAAAATAACTGCTACCAGCCTTCATCTTCTTCACCTGTAGAGTAAAATTGTTTTCGAGAACATCAAAATGCTTTGCAAAACATGATTTTTGTTTTTCAGTTATTCATACTTGGTATTCACAAAAGCTGTTATAACTAATCCTCTTGTAGGGAAGGAATAAGCCCTTTGTAACAGCTACAGTTTAATTATAGCCACTGTGTACCTGTTCCTTTTGAATCCAGATTCTGACTTTGCAGATTTTCATATAATGTATTTCAGAGCAACTCTTGGGAATGATCTTGTGGAGCTGCTAAAATTGGATTCTTTCCAGTGGCAGAAAAGGAATTCTCTCTAATGAGATTTTCAGAATAATGGAGAGACTGCGTAGGTTCCTCACTATTTGTAGTATGCATATGGGAATATAATGGTAAGTAAGATGACAGTGTTTATGAACTGTTTATTCTAGACAGTCCATAACTTATGGTTCATGGTAATGAGTTAACTTTTCGTAGATCCACGTGGATTTTACAGCATTTATGTATTCTGGAGTGTTTCACCTTTCTTTGCTCTAAATAGAACCTTTAACATGAAACTCAGTAAAGAATAAACTGATTCATAAAACGTTACCCAAAAAAATAAAAGCATGACTGCTTTACATAGACAATCTTTCCATAATATTTTTAGTAACTCCTTTTTAGAGCAGGGATTTTATAGGTGTCTGAAAAGAATGGTTAATAAATAGGGCTTCTTTCAATTAAAACCAAAATAGCTGTTGACTGCTACAGAGGATTGCTGGATCTTATTGTTCTATCAAATAATCAGACATTGGTATCATTACAAATAATGAAACAGCTGGTGATCATCTGTTTTGCTGTAGTTAGGAGCACCTTTTCACAGTGACCTTTTATCTCTCTGGGCAGTTGAGAACATTCCCATTGGTGATGGAGTTCCTGCAATGCATGGGTCAGTTTCCCGAGAGTGACAAAAAATGGAAACGTATTTAGACATGTTGCTGCATTATCTTGTGTACTATGGTTTGGGTCAAACCTTGTCTTGGATTCATTACACCTGTCTTCAAGTCAGCTGTGCTATTGAGTGTGGCTTGAAGTCTTTAAAAACATTCTCTGAAATTCCTTATAGTGCCACTTTAAATGTAAGTTTGGGAACTTTAAATGAAAGCGTGTTAAGTTTTCTTTGCAGAGTGTTATTAACTAGAGGGATTCTGGATTAATTTAGCAGCCAGGTCTGTTCTTTCAGCCATAAGCCATGCTGTCAGGGAAACTTAATTACACTTTAAGTGGGATGCAAATGAGTTGTGACACTACATCATTTCACATGAAAGGTTCATTACTTACATTAACTGCACAATGCTCTCTCCTAAGCATAGGGCTCATTACAATTTTTCTGTTTTTTAACGTGGCTACATTCGAGTATGGCTTTTACTTTTAATATGTCTTTTCTTACTACATGTCCTTTCTTTAATCGTTTAAGCTTTAAGCTGTTGAGTTTATGAAATGAGTTGAACCTGAGTAGCATAGAAGATACTAAAATAAAGCCAGATTTTATAGGCTTCCGAAACTCTCACTTTGAATTCATTTGTTGTCTTTTGAGTTTTCACGTGTGCAGAGCTGTTTCGTGTACTTTGATATGAGATGCCTCCCTTAGTAGGGATGTACCTTTCTTGCTTCTTTCCCAGAAAAATTAGAAGAAAATAGATGCCATTATTCTTAGTGATTTAACATATTTATTGGGTCATGATAAATAATGATGGTTCTTTTACCATGGAATGAAATGTGTTTGTAATGCCTCAAATTTAAGGAATTTTGATTCATTGCTGGTCATTCTCAAATGAGAAAATAACTTACAATGTTATGCCTTAAACTCCTAGGCCAACACCATAGTTGCTTGGTAGGTTTGTGCCATCAACGAGTTCTGCCTATACTGGTGAAAAAGGTCAAAAGGATATTTGTTGGAAGGAGTTTAGTTGTCTTTAGGTCTTACTTCACCAAAAGACTTAATTTTCATCTTAGTGCTCCTCTACATAATGTCCTCTTCCTTGCTTTAAAAAGGGGAGGGGGTGTGTGGGAGAGAATCTTGATCTTCTGGCACAACAGGGACTGGCCATTTAAGTCCATTAATCATTCTTTCTTGCAAGAATGTCACATCAGTATCAACAATTATTATAGGATATCCCTCAGGTTTTATTTTCAATTTTCATAATGCAAGCAATTAATAGCACTTTGAAATAGCATCGAAGTTGTCCATTTTCAGGAAGTCCTGCAAATATATTTGATAAGAAAATCAGTCTTTGGGATTATTTTATTATTGGTAAACTTTAGTTCACACTAAACTAGATTGTAGTTAAACCCTTTATTGCTGCTTAGGTAGGGTCTTGAAGGCAAGACTCTCAGGTACTATCATTACTTCACTGCTAATTAATACTTACCAATTAATCTAATAGACCCCATTCCATTTCACTGAATTTAGTGCTCATGAAAAATGCCAACATGATATCCTTGAACATATCTGGCAATCCAAGGTCAGTGTTTTACTGCACCTGTCTTTTGTATAAAGAGCAACTTTATGGCTAATTCCCTTCTTCGGGAACAGGCTGTAACCCTGGCTGCAGAGGGAGGAACAATGATTCTGTCTCAATGTCTGCTCAGGCTCTTGTCAAGTGCAGAGTTTGAATTCATGCTTTAGCATCAATTATCCTGCTGAAGTCAGTGGGGTACCTATGGAATGGGATTATTCCTTGAAATCAATTGGCCTTCCCTAGGTTGTAGTTTCTTTATGACTTTGGTAAAAATGATACCTGAAGAAGTTCTAATTAAAAGTTTATTAGGTCAGCAATCTACCTCAGTCCTAATTTTATGCATCTCTGAAGTATGTATATCAATGGCTCATTAACTGCAAAATTGCAATTTTAAGAAGGGTATCCAAGTTCATAAACACTGTTTGGCATGTTGCTGTGGACCTAAGCAACAAAATCACTTGCTTTTCCTTAGGGGGACCTTGGGCATCATCAAGCTGTCTCTTAATTTTGTATCTTTGCCTTCTATTAGATTAGAAGATAAAAATGTTGATATCTCATGAGCTTCCCGCTAAGTTTGAAACAATGTATGAGGTAAATTTGTGCATCTTGTGAGAATGATTACCCAAAATTAATGTGCTGTGTTGCTTTTACATATCTTATACCTTGAATTTTCTGAAGGCTGTGTGAACAAGCTGTCTGTAATTAGATTCTAGAAACAGTTCACAAGAAACAAAGGCTACATACTTTGCTTAATGAAAAATTCACAAGAACTCGGGTACTTCACTGGTACTTCACTGGTTCTTCTCTAAGGCAGAACAGATTCAGCGTAACAGAAAGGAGAAGCTTGTGGCATGGTATCTTTCTGTAGCTTATGTATTTGTGGATATACGTATTTCCAGACCCAGCAAGAAGGAGACAGATTTGGCAAACTCTTCAGTTTAACTGAGTGAACGGAGAATATGACTTAAGAATTTAGTAAGCCATTCACACAGAAGAGTCTTCGCAAAAGTCACATGTGATGTGCTCATGTGAATTATCCAGGCCAAGGCAAAAGCTGGTTCAGAAGCTCTGTTGGAATGTTCCACAGGTTTTATTCTGGCTCTATAAGAAGAAATAGAGAGCTCTAGGTGCAGTCAGCTAAGGCTCAGGACTTGTAACACTAGCTAACTCCTGCGGTACAGAAGAACAGAGTTCCTGTGGAATCTTTGAGCCAAGCCAAGCAAGAAACGGGATTTTTAATTCATGGAGAGCTTGTTTCTCACAATTGCATGATTTTTTGGTGTTTTTGGTGGACTGGAGATTTGAAAGCTTCACTTTTTACTAGCATCCGTTAAGAACTGAAATATTCTAAAATGCCAAAATTTGCCTTTAAGAACTCTTCAGACATTACCTTTTTTTTAAGGTATATAATGCAGTGAAAAGGGAATTGTGCTTGATGGTTATTTTAACACTTTTTGTTGTTATCTAGTGTTTTCCTCTATTTAAAAAAAAATAATCAATGCTTACTACCCCCCACTCCCCTGACACTCTCCATCTTTAATACTTTTTTGAATGAGATATGTTCAAGACGTAGTAAGCAGATACTCTGCTCTAGACCTGAAGAGGGAGTTGTGACTCTGAAAGCAGGATATTATTTACTGTGCGTTCCCATTTCTGGGAGTAGCCTGACTTTAATGGCTGGTACATAGGAGGCTGGACTGAAAAAGGGTGTGGTCAAAGCTCCATTACTTTCCCCTGAAGTAAGAGGGAAGGGAACAGAAAAGACTTAGAAGGCATAAGGAGTAATAATGATGATAATGGGGCTTTCAGGGACGTTCTTACTTTTGTCTTTTTTTTTTTTTTACCAGACACTGCACCATTTATCTACGCTAGAGTTTTTTTCCAGACTCAGAATAGCCTGAGCTCAGAGTAGACAAAAGAAGAGAGACCATGCTGTGTATTAAGGAAGTTGAAGTCCCTACAAATGATCTTACAGAATGAGAAGTGGTGCGATTAAACAGGTACAGGCAAATCTAAACATAAGCTAGGAGATATAAATTAAATGTAGTGAAAGAGACGCTGTGTCAATCTGGCAATTATATTTAGGATTACCCTTTTTAATAGCTGGCACTGAGCAGCATTATGTAAACATGTCTTTTCTGAAGAGACAACTGTGCTAGTAGTAGTCATGCAAGTAGTATGAAACAAAGGAGGTTCTTAAACACTACAGAAGTGACTGGTAACTTTGCACTCCAGGTTGCTACTGGAAGCTTGAGGATATTGTCTCTAACTACTGTCAAAACAGACAATCGTGAATTTCAATATTTCCACTTCAATTTAGGAGTAGCTGATTTACTGAGAGGCTGGGGCTCAGGCAACATATATTCCATTCGTGACTCCTTAGATGTGAATATGAAGCACAAATGCATAGGTTTTCTGTATATATCATAAATAACTTTTGAGGGAAAACAGGTTATGTTACTTTGTATTTTGGAATTGTTTCTCTTGTTAATGTTTGAAACTTCCCATGAAAGTAGTTCAGTTCTTAAATTCTGTTTTGTAATAAATTTGATTTTTTTTAATTACATAAATATCAGATTATTCAGTTAAGGTAGAAAAAATACCTTTGCAATATCTGTGAGAAGAGAATGATTCTAGGCAGTGCAGCTTGTCTAGTGCATTAACAGTATTTGGATTTAAAATATTTGCCCCTTCACTAATTATTTCTATGCAAATCATTAGACTTTGTGGAATACAATGGGAGGAGAATTGCTAAGAACTTTTGAAAAATGCAGCCTCATTGATCCTTTCAAAAATGACTGGGAAACAGGTTAGAATGATCTTGAATCTCTAAAGAAGGTTACTTGTATTCAGTTAGCTAGCAACCTAGAGGGCATCTGAAATGCTTTGGTGTAAAATACACTGAGCTGCATGGTAGTGAAACAAAATATTGATAGAGAAGTATTCCTGTCTCATTTAGTTGTGTGTAATCTTGGAGTGGGGACAAGAGGGCAAGACATGAGTAAAATATCTATGAAAAAGACATTTCAGGACTTAGAGATCAGCCTTCAAATATTGTAGTAAGGTAGCTGTAAAAATATTCCTAAGGAAGCATGTATTGGGGGAAAAAATGGACTACGCTAATATATCATTAACAATTAAGGATCTCTAGCATTACTGTTCAGTCATAGAATTGCACATAGAGTTAGAAATTCAGTACAGTTGTGGAGAAGTGTAATACCTAGAACAGTTTTGAAGAATAAAAAGTATACCAATAAATCACTTGTCAGTGTAGATAATAGAATACTGCATCATTTTCTATCAGCTCAAGTAAAGGTTATACACAATTGTTTACTCACACAGTATGATCTTACTGGAATATTCAGCATCGACTTCCATTGTTGCTGAGGGCCAGAATGCCTGGGAGTAAGTGGGTAAGTGATCTTCAGTGCATTCTTCTGTGTGATTGTTTTTTTCTGCTGCCCCTTTCCTGCTGTCTGTTGTGTCTATTGCTTGTGCTGCAAGAGGTGAGTTGAGAGAAATGGGGAATGGCCAGCACCTACGTTTTAGCCTTTGCTGTACCAGCCTTTCTAACTCGTACTGGGGAGGGTGGGCATGGGGAGGGCGTGGGAATTGGGAAGAACTAACCTATTGCTGATAAAGGTCTTGAGAGAAAAAGGTAGCATGGAAATAATTACAATTATTTTAAAGGTCTTGCCTTCAGCTACCCCTGAGGCACAGCAGTTATGAACTGCCCAATTTATTATTTACAACCTGCTTTTCTAATTGAAATATTTTACCTTTTCCTGTAGTTGTTATAATTTCTGAAAAAGATGCCATGGTATTTAGTAGCAATAGTGATAGCAACATTTGAAAGACAATGATTATTGAACTAAGGGAAAAATTACTTTCCTTGAAAAAATAAAATGTTGACTGTAAATATTATTCAAAGTGTTCTGAATAAAGAAAGTGTGGTAAATGAATAGCTTGTTTTGCTTTGAATAATAAGATGTTAAAAATCACAAATATTTACATTTGAATAGAAGCATTAAGGTACTTCAATATCTTCACAACTAATGGGCTGTAACCAAAAACACTATTTTAAAGTAGCCTTTGTAAGTATTATTTTTCTGCCATGAAATTGCACAGAAGGTGGGAACGTTATAGATTAAAAGTAAATTGCAGGAGACAGTTGAGACTAGACATTGCCACCATTATATTGAGTGGTATTTTATGCTAAATTAGTTTAAATGGGACCGTCTTGGGACTCTCATCTCAATGAGATTTAGCCTGAAATAGGAGTCACACTATGCCCACAGTGGTCACTAACTTAATCTTTTCCTTTTTGGCCTGTCTTGATCAGGATTTTTTCTTGTGTTCTTTGATGTCGTGAATTTTCTGCCTATGTTCAGAGAATATAGGGAATCTGACGCCTTTGCTGTTGTGAGGAGAAATTATAAATTAGAGCTGCTTGATTTTTTTGTAGTTGCTGTAATCTCATGAAGACTATTTATAAAGCAAGGCTAAGGAAGTATTAAATCCTCCTTTTAGCATGAAGCAATAAAGTTTCCACTCAACCTCATGTGATGAGGAAGAAGCTTAATTCTTTCTGGTTTAAACGTGTCAGAAATTGTGATTCATTCTTCACACTGGAGACTTGAACTCTTTCTCCCATCTATATTAACTGTCACAACAGCAGTGTAAACTATTAAAAAAAAAAGTTTGCATTTTTGTATTTTAAAAAATGAGACAAGGCTTAGCTGAAAAAAAGACATTGATGATACGACGTGGTGAGTGGAGTGTATAAACTCTTAGGGACATATATGCCTGAAAGCTTGTTACCCTTTAATCAAGATGGCAAAAGCAGCTTGATATACTTACAGTATTTAATTTTCTCTTGCTCTTCAAGACATGGACACTCATCTCATGGTGTGTTCGCTTCGAGTAGTTCGTTGCATCTGCGTTGTGGGGCCTCTGCTAATATTATCCCCCTCCTGGATATGCAAGTGAAAGCATAAGAAAGCATTTAAATCAATGAAGCTAACAAATAAACAGCATGTGGCTGATGCATGACCTGTCAGTTAGAAAATACAGTGTGTAGGTCATATTGATGGCTTCTGGTGAAGAACCATACTGAATATTGACAGCGGAAGTCTGTATGTGATGAACATCTGATTGGGATTATGTTTCCATGGAACAAGTTAACAGTTGTGAGAAAAATATGATCCAGCTTTCTATGAAAAAAACTATATTATAAAAGTAATGTAGTTAATAATGTGTTCTAGAAACATGTTTTAAAACTTCATTTCAGATGTACAGGCTATATGAGCCTTTTATTTCTGTTCTATATAAGAAAGAAATTGGTGCGAGTAACAGAAAATTATCTCTTCTCGGGAATTCTCAGTTTATTTACTATTTTCATTTTAATTTCTAGCTTTCCTTGGATTACAGACATTTTTAAATGTAAATTCTAGGATTTACAGAGCATGTAAAAAGCAAACAAAGAAGCTGGAGGAAAATGATCCAAAAAATCCTTATTACTACTTGAATGATTGAATTTCTTTTAGCAGACACTTACATCCTCGTTCAAATAATAACCACAACTATGCCATATTTATGAAGTGCTGATATGCTGTGAATTACCACAGGTGTCCCTTTTGAACAAAATAAATTCATGTTAAATTTTAGTTCTTCAGGATGGCTAATATAAAAAAAAGAGAGTGTGTGTTACAATGTCTTTTCAAAGGGATTTTCAGGAAATGATCATGTTAGTCCAAGGTCCCAGAGTAGTTGACGATTTCAATTCAGGCTACTGTGGATGAATTTTCTAGGCAGCCAACTCTTTACTCTGAGTTCAATGCTTTTATTTTGGTATAATTTATTTATTAGTTCTGAAGTATTCCGAAATATTGACATATAATGCACTGTTTTCTGGATTGCGGGTCAAATTTTAACAAATTACATGCAAACATTCTACATTCTTGTCTTCCTCTTAAACTACTCAAACTATAAAGAAATATTACATTTCCTGTGTACAAGTTAGTAACTACTTCAAATTCTGATGAGATTGAAAAGCAAGTGAATTCTGTCTAAAATAGAGGCAAAGTAATTGAGCCTTTTGAATCCCAAAAGGTAAGCATAGTTCAGTATTGTTGTAAACACAGTGAGCACCTATTCTATGCATTTTTATGGCTCTGATACATTTGTAATGATCTTAGTGCAGGAAATCAATGAAAGTCATATTACTATTCTTTCCACTTTTTCTGGCAAGATTATTGCGAAGTGATTTTTAGAGGAACCTGGTGAACACAGACTTCATCTTTAGCAACCTAAGTCTTTATTTAAAGAACTGCAAGAATAAAAACAAAAATGGAGCCAAATAACTTACCCTGTATACATAACTTGGAATGTTATTTGGCAAAGCACTTCAGCTATAACATCAAAGATGTTTGTATGTGTTTGCATTGCAGCTTGCCATCTGCATGATTTGTACAGAAACACTTGCCAGTAGGATAAACTCTGCAAACCTCTAACAAATTAAAGACCTTGCTCAAATGTCACTAAACTTCTTTTGTGGCTTCTATGATATGTAGTACTTATGCTGATCTTCTCTAAAGAGAAAGAGTGTGGCAACACCTAATCCAGTGGTACAGACTTATTTCTGCCACGGTGTGTGATATGTTCATTTGCCCGTTGTTACAGTTAATCAGGGACTGAAAAATCTGGAGTATAGCTTTTAGACAGTGGAATTAGGCTGCATCTTACACTTTTGAGATAGGAAGATTCATAATAAAAATGGAAGTCCGAGTAGGATACAAACTAGTTTTCACAAAATCTTATTTTTTAATAAAAACTAATTCTAATAGCATCTCTTTGATAAGCTTCCTTCACTGTCGTAAATTATGACTTCAAGGTCTTAGGTTTTTGGAGATAGCAAAAAAAGTAACAGAACACACTGTTAGTCTTAGCAATTTCTGAATCCTTTTGAAAGGATCATAATGAGATATATGAGGATTTAATAAGTATTATGTCATAGCCAGTTAGGACACTGGCTTGGCACAGGTCAAATTCATTTAGCTAACGAAGGCTGCAATATTGCATGAATGGACCAAAAGGTGGTTAGGCGAACAAGGGACCATTGAAAGTGAATGTAGAAAAGGCAAGTGATATATTTTGGAAATGGCTTGATGTTCAGCTAGAGAGGTAAAAATCTCTTAACAGTGTATTCTCGATGTGGGTGTAGCTTTGGGATTGTGACCAAGTGAATGTGTATGGTATGCAGTCAAGAGAGTGAAGTACAGTACAGAATTAATACATTGATATAGTGTCAGGAAATATCCAAAGGAAGATAACAGAAAAGATGAGAGGGATGAAAAGATTTATATATGAGGAAAAAAATTACTGTTGTATTTGATTTATATTAAGGAGATATTACTAATGGTATAGCACCTTAAAAAATTTCACTCTAGTTTAATGTTAGTCTTAATTTTAGGACAAATTTTCTATAGTCCTTTCTGTACAACTGTGCACTGTGAGACTTAACACCTCATTACTGTTTTTGGAAAAATGAATTCCTTAATGATAACTGATATTTCATACACTTGAACTTGATCCTCTAATTAATAAAGGAGGAAGAAAGATACTACTACTACCTTCTAATTCTAGAGGATTTTGAACCTTTTTCTCACTGCAATTATTGCCTACTTCTAAGGGGCTAGCTGTGTGCCTTAAATGACTTAACACAATTTAAAAAAAGAAAAAAAAAGAAAAAAACAAACAAACAAACAAAAACACTGTAAAAGATTTCCATTTAAGAACTGTCTGTTTACTCTTCCTGGAATTAGGTGGAACAACAATCACAAAAGACTCCTTCGGAATGAATCGATGCCATAAATATCTTTTTATAGGGTTTTCTCTGTAATTTAGCATTATGCTAAATAGGCGATTATTTTAAAGCACCATTTTACTTTTGTAACAAGCAGCCTGCAGCTTTTGCATCTGTAAGCCATCGTGACACCCATGCTTGTGAATGGTGTCTGCAAACAGATTTTTGGTAGTTTATTTTTTTTTTTAAATGAAACTAAAGCCGTACTTAACAATTTGAAATATTGCACCTCAGAGCAAACTTTCAGTTGATTACACGTTTTTTAAACTTCCAGTCTTATAACCGCAGTAACCTGGAGGTGGCAGCAAAGTACAGGCAAGGAAAATAAAATGAACCCTAATGCATAAACAAGCAGGAGATTAATGATGCTATGCAGTACTGATGATGACTCTGACTAAACGCATCAGCCTCTTCTAGCTTAAAACGACAGTGCAGGTAAATAGAGGGTTGATGTATTTATCTATTGTTTTTTAATTATATTGGTTTTCATCCAAATGCAAATCAATTCCTCCTTTTACATCTCCATTTTTAGCAGAAGATGGAAGTTTGCATGTTCTTTCCCTTTCTTTTTCAGTATCATTACAACCAACTAAGGCAAAAAGCCCTTTTGATTAAAATTTTTCAGTTTTGTGCACCAATCCAACACAGTTCAAAACCTATCTTCACTAGTCTGCCTGTATTTTTCAAATAGCTTTTCTTAATCTGGAAATATATGCATTTCAATCCCTCTTGGTTTTCGTGTCTTCAGCATTCATAATGGTATGATTAACTGGCAAGGTGATTCATACTCTAATAACAGATTGCAAAGGACATCATATTAGACATCCTAAGAGCCCTCTTTACTCCAAAGTATACATACAATAATGCCCCAGAGACATGAGTTACGGCTGCTGTACCTTGAATAACAAGAACAGTGAGTGCTGGCAGAGACATTATTAAAATGAAAGAGAGAAAACTCCTGGCTGCCAAATTGCAGCTGTTCGTTTCAATGTTAAACTTGTTTGTCAAAATACTATTGGGTGGAATCAATAAAAACTGCAGCCAGAATGTTCTACAGGTAGCACTCTAAAGCAGGAAAGTTCATTTTAGATCGATCTAAATGGGAAATTTTTTTTGTAAAGAATGTAGTGTAACCTTTTGCAAATATGTAGCTGGCTTTGTTGGTTAAAAGAGAAGGCTTGGAGCCAGAGCCATTTATTCACAGACACAATGTAGGCAGTAATGGAACAATTTGTCTGCTCCCACTTTGCCTGTGTGCCTAAATCCCAGCTTGCATGAAAGGCTTCAGGAGATCAAAAGATGTCATGTTCAAGAGAAATTTGATGTTTGGCCTTTCTGAAAAAATATGCTTACTAAAGCTTTGCATGAAGAGTTTACTGGGAGAGGGAAAGAGGGGATGCATCTGCCTAGCATGAGAAAACAAGCTTTATGGTCTTGCTTCTCTCCTTTGACTTCAGTGGTGAGAGCGATGGGCAGCTGTAGCTGTCAACTGCGTGGAAGTAGTGCTAGTGGGGCCAGCACAGGTGTGAGTAAGAGAGAAGGGGTCTGTACCCTGCAGCTGTGACACCTCTTGCTGGAGCTTCAGTGAAAGCCTGTAAGGAAGCCTGAAAGCAGAGTCCGTTCTTGGCAATGTAGGGATACAATGTCCTTTTCCTCCCAGTAACAGGAATGTACCTGTCGGTATGATCTTTGAATTCATGATAGAGATGTGTACTTCTTTTTTTTGCCTTCTTTCTGAATTGAGCTGCTCATACTCCTAATTATGAGCAGCAAATAGTAATTGCATATTTATTTAATTATTTGCGCACCCTACTCTATTTTCTTCTGTACCTGGTTTCCTCATTGGGAGCGATGAATCAGACACTTTGTATAAAGAATGATTGTTACAGGTTAGCAGGACTGTTATAGCTAATACAATGAGCTAAGACAATGTTGAGCTATATAAGTTATGGTCTTCCTAACAGTCTGTGTTTTGTATGGGTATTTATTTCACTTGTGAATGACAATTTAGTGAAGCTAGAATTTAGCAGAAAGTTAGGAAGCAAGTAGAATGGCCTATCAATGACACAAGTAGGATGGCACATTGCTAATACAGGCTGAAATGAGGATTGCAAATTCTTTGCAATTTATTTGCAGTTTTCAGAGACTTTGAAGCACTGATTTTCTGAACCTCACTCCTGTCACACATGGAGCCATCTTAAAGGAAAATACAAAACTTACTGAAAATATTTTTAGTAATAGAGACCAAAATGAGAGTGGACAATCTTTATACCATTTTTACAATTTGTTCTTGTTACAGTCTTAAGGCTATAATGCTGTCATGATATTCCGTGGATAATGACCTCCTATTGGTGTACTCCAGCTGATGAAACCCATTTGTCTGCTTTTTATAAGACATGCATTCAAATTTTCTCCACTTGTATTAAATCTCTACTGATTGTGGCCATCATAATTTTCGGTGAGTGGGAAGAATCTGATCAAATCTGTATTGTCAAGAGGTATACTTTAAGAAGATGTGCTTATATTAAGGCTGTAATATGTTACTGCTTCCAATGCTCAGAGTCCGCCGCTGGGAAAGGTGAAGGATGGAACTGTAGCTTCTGGCCAGAATAGTGGCTGATGGCAGAGCCCTGTTCTGGTCTGATGCTTAGCCTGCGTAATTCCCCTGTCTCCTGGCTTTCTAGTCTGTTTCAGGATCTGTGTTGTGACTACTTAGGTAAATCAGTTAAATGTGAAGAACTTACATGCCTTCAATATACAGACATTATGCATTTCTAGTTATTCTTTATCTCATGCAAAAATGCTACTGCTGTGAGGATTGCCAGTGGTTAGATGAAGCACATTCATGGGTATAAACCAACTGAAGATGAAACTAAGAATCAAGTAATACTGATGGGCACAGTAAAGTATTTTGGGACACTTGCAGATTTGGTGTGACGTCCTTGGTAGAAGATGATAGCTACAGTTAATAAATCCGGGCTATAGCTTGCTGTCATGTAGCAGGATCCTTCAACCATGTTCTTAATGGACCACAGCTTGACTTTACTGCTCATTTTTCTGTTGCTCCTTACCTGGTCTAGGCCAGTGCTATATGAGTATATCTTCAGTACTTAGGAGGTTCTACCCAGTTAAAAAATGTTGCAGCAGATCTCAGCAATACAAGCACTGAACTCAGATCTCTGGTGTCTTCCTCCAGAGTTTTTGATTGAGTTAAAAGTCTTGTTTCATATCTTTAGTGGGTTCCATGGCACGAATGCAGGATAACTGAGTGATTGCTTAAGCCTTCGGGATAAGAGCACTGCTGGTATTTATGTAAAGGTAAAGGCTGCCTTTAAGGGAGACAATTTCCGCAGTATTGGCAGAAGATGGTGGAACGACTTGGATGTGACTTCTGCCTTCACCCGTGGATAGTCACATTTCTTTGAACTTGTCCTCTTTTTTCAAGAAAGAGTTCTTGCAGCTCACTTCCACTGCAAGATCTCTTATGGCAGAAGTTTACAATGTGTTTCTTGTTTAGCCTTCAAAAGAGGTAAGAGTCATGCGGTGGCAGGTATTAATAAACACAACTCAGAAGTAAGTGTTCAACACACCAGAAATCTGATGCAGCGTTTCTCTTTGTTACTAGTGGCTATTCATGTATCCTCTGCATGAATTCTTTTTTTTTTTTATTTGTTTAAAGGCAGAATTAATGGTAGATTTCAACTTCAAATACTTTTAAATCCACTGAATTAACTGACGTCTCTTAATATTTGAAGCAGACTTCTTTTGTGTTTTCTCCCCTTTGAAACATTTTTAAACCTGCATAAAATCACTTAATTTGCTGGCAACAATAAATCTCAGAATTATCTTAAACATTTCCAGGCTGGAATTTGAGATGCAACCCATGAATTAACTTTGTTTCACGTTCATCTGCATACGATGAAGACCCTGGGACACTATTAACCTGCTAGTATAAATAAAGGTCTAGTCATGTCAGTGGAATTTCTCTCCTTGATGCTGACACATAATCTAATATTTCCATTCAACTCTAAGTAAATTTCATCAACGTGAAAAAAATGTTTGGTGCAATTTAACTTAAGAAAAAGAAAACCCCAAGACTTTCAGGAACAAGTCAAATACTTTTAAAGGTTTTCCTGTCACTTCACTCTCAGGTAAATAAACAATCCGTCTGTCCTCAAATACAAGTGCCTAGGGTCTTCTATAACATCACTCTCTAGCCATTACTTTTCCTTTTAAATTAGTAGATGTTCCAGATTGTTGTCAAAGACATGCTGGCACTACTTCACAAATCAGAAATAATGTATCTCTGTTAGCTCAAGAAGCAAAAGTAATATTAACTTGATCCTAAAAACAGTAATCAGGGCAAAAGGATAAATAGTACTATGAAGTGTTTATGTAGGCTTTAATTGTATTGAAAATGAAATGAACCTAATCAGTGTGCTGAAATGGGATTTGCAGGACTCTCACAGGTATGCGGTATGGTCACCAGTTGCTTCTCCAGGTAATTTACAAGGCTTCCTGCTGTTTGATGAAGCACAGGTGCTAAGGCTGTCATCCAAGGCAATGACTTATTAGCTTTTTGTGATACTGTAGACCTCCTGTAACCAGCACTAAATCAAGTATACGTACACAGAAATAATGTTTTGCAATGATGACCCATGGAGACCCTTTAGCTGTTCTTGCCCTTTTGCCATGGCTGTTGTTTTTTTGTCATCTCTCATCATTATTTTGAAATCCATGAGATTCACTTTCTGTCTTAATTTCTCAGCAATGAAGGTTGATTCACTGTAGTTTTATTGCTATTGATTTTCTGTTGATATGTCATACCACTAAGGAGTCTAAAGTAATATTGAGAAGGTGAGATACCCCAGGGCAAATGAGATCACTGAGAAATTCAGATGGCTGCAGCAAATCTTTTTCATTGTGCCAATCTCTGGTAGTCTGTACCATCTTTCTAAGCAACACTGGCATGTGGTAAAAATATGTCTCAGCTGTAGTTTGGAACATATTATCTACAGAGCTTTTCTTCAAGGAAATTCACTCAAAGGTTTCATCCCCCGGTTTTCATGACAGTGGCTATCAATCAAAGTCACTGCTTGTTGATTATCTGTGTACCCTTTGAATAGACTAGAGAAATCTTTAATTACTATTAAACGCTTGCCAAGCATGGACATAAGGGGGAAAAAAATCAGTCAGTCGAGGTGCAGGTCTAGTGTAGACACTGAATTATAATGAAAGGACACTTGAAAAAAGTAAACGAAATAAAATGAATTTGTTGGAAAAGCAGAGGAGGGAAAGAAGATTTGACAGGAGAGCAGAGACTTTATTTTTATGGCCCTGTGTGCAAGCTCCTTTCCATCTTGTGATCTAATATCCCTGCCTGTAATTATGTTGATAGCATCTTGGGAAGGGAGCCTATGAAAAGAATGTTTTTTATATTTCTTTATTTTGGGACTTTTTGCTTACCAACAAATGAACAATGTTCTCAGCCTCTGTTCTTTGTTAGTGTTTTTTCCTCCTTTGTCTTCTCAGGTTGAAGTATCTTGGGTTGGTTGTTTTGATAATAAGCTTGTATAAGTGGGGCCAGACTGAGGCCAAAACTGGATTTAAACAAAAGTTTTCTCTAGCCTTGAAGAGCCCCCTAAGCTGATGTGCAGGTTTTGTGTGTTGGGTTTTTATTTATTTATTTGTTTGTTTTTAAAAGAAACTACAGAGTTACTCAGAAATAAAGGAAAACAGGTCAAGTCTAGTATTTAATGTTCTTATTTACATTGCCATTATCTTCTCCAAGGCATGTACTGGGTCAGTGAGCCACCGGCACGGTTGCAGATAAGGTGTGACCCAAAGATCAAATGAACAGATTCTGCTGATCTATTGTGGCCAAAGTTGTGGGGTCAGATCGGGTGACTTTGCCCTGTACTCACAGCTGGGAGCTCTTTGGAGCCATGCTGCGGAGATGCAGGGATTTGTTCAAGAGTGGGTCAGGTGAGATAGTGACCCCTATCAGCTAAGTGCATATTAATGTCATCTTGCTTTACAACTAAAATAGCTTTGCTACGGCTTTTATCCAATAATTGGTTGCTACAACACATCCCTACTCTGTAACAGAGCTGGACTTTAGTGTCCTGCTTGAGAAAAGTTGATTTCCATCCTTTACCTCTTTCACTGCCCTGAGGAAGGCGTATGGGATAGATAGGGATTTTGGGTGTGCGCAACATTTCAGCCACAGTTGCATTTCATGTACTGGTATTAGGATTCTTTACATCTGTTTCCTTTGTATTTTATGTGTCTTTAAACATGACTTTTAACTTAGACTGGATGGACAGATGCTCAAAAGACAAGAAAAACAAATACTAAATGAAGTTACAGAAAAAAGGTGAACATGTACAACAAGATGTTTATTAAAACCAGAAATATATCATCTCCCCATTCACGGAGTGCTGCTGAGGTATGAACACTTACGAGTTACAAATAGGAGGTTGCTACTGAATACCGCAAGGAACTAAGTTATACTTCTTGGTCGGAAAGAGACATCAAATGTAATGAGGGGCAACTGAAAGGTATTTGAGACTTTGCTCTTTTGCAGTTTGGAGTGAAACCAGATTTTGAATTGTAAGAGAACTCCATAAGCATAATTCACTGAAATGAGAGGGTGATAAAAGACCTTTCACTTTCTTTTTTCTAGGATAAATTATAGTCAAATGTACAGGAATGTTCTTTTCTAGTTTGAGAGTAAGTGGGCTTGTATAATAAACATTTCTGTAACATTCAGCTACTTTAGCCCAGACAGCTCAATTAGGGCTATGTAGTAAAATACAACTTCTGTGCACTTTGTGAGCACTTAATGTGACTGAAAGCCTGTTAGCAAGAAATCTCATAGAAAATAGGTCCTGTCAAGTGTTTAAGGAAATTGAATTGGCATATATTTTACTAATAGGTCTGAAAAGCAAGAGATTTCTGGATGCCGAGTAATTTAATTATATTGTCATATTTGACTTCTCCTGCTAGAGTCTCCTTTACTCATTATTTTTAATACATTAAGAGCTGTGCAAAAGGGGATGGAAGTTACTCATGCAAGCGGACAAAAGTAGAAAATATAAAATTAAACTTGACAACATTTTCCTCATTTCATAGTTATCCATAAAATCCAGTCTCCTCAGGTGAGTGATGGGCTAATGTTTTTCAGCCATGTGTTCTTTGAAAAAGAACACATTTTCCTCCTTAAGGCTTTTTAAGAAGTGTTCCAATAATAGAGAAAAAAAATATTCTGTTACATTTGTATAGCATTTTATCTCTACCAGAACTTAATTATCTGTAGCATAGTTTTAATTAGTCATAACATATTCTTTGTTCTTCTCTAACACACTGTTGCCGTTGTCCTACAATTAGGCCAGGAATTACTGGTTGGCTGTAGCCCGTACTCCATGAATGCTGGTTCTTGTTTGCTTTCACTGAGTCGTGTACTACTTTGGACAAAGACAGTCTCCGAGAGGACTTTCTTGTCTTTAGTTATCTAAAAAAGCAGGTGTCTCATTCATTCAATGGTGAACAGCTATGATACAGCAACTCTGTATCATAACATTTGTTTTGGGATGAGATGAATTGCCCTCTGGAGATATCTGTTTCTCACTATTGACCCTAAGGAGAGCCCAGAGGGCTTGCTTAGCTTATTGGTATAACTTCAGGTGTCAAAGTAAGAAAAATTGGACCTTTGTGTTTACTTTCCATCATGAAAAACTCGAGGTTTGGTGTGGATAAATAAGGTTAATGCTGAAGAGCTGCTTTCAGGTATAACCAAGGATTTGGCCCTTTATTTATAGAGTAAGCGGTTCAAAATGAGTGTCAAGTTGAATCTTTAAAAGAAAATAAATTATATCATACTACCAATCCTAGGAACAGCACACTGCCTAATTCGGTTATTTTGCGTGGTGAAGATGGAGACGAGATTCACAAATTGGTACCAAATGCGTGCCTACTAGGTGGCAGCAAGCAAAAGAAGTGACTTTCTATCTTGTGAATTATACCTAGTTGTGTTAAATATAGATTTAATTCTAAAGAAAGGCATGGGTAGGCAGGCTATTGTTACTACTTTGGACGAGATTTATTCCAAATGCTTTGAATGATCAAAATTGAAGTGACATTTTGGGCATCCTTATCACCACGTATACCTGATTTACTCTCAAGAGACTACATAGTTAAAGAGATAAGAGATCTGTTATCTGTCTTCTACTTAGGATGTATTTTACACTAGTGATAATAAACAATAAGAAGACTCATTTTTGTTATGGATCAAATAACCATCTGCAGGCAGCCAATGTTACTTTTATAATTGCTATTGTAGCATAAACGTGTTAGGAACTGTATATAACGTGAGATAGATGCTCAGCAAGTGCTGATGATAGTTCATGCTGGTGTAGCTTGAGGATGCCAGATCCATCTTGTCATAGTGAGAAATTGCTATTCGCTTTAGGGCAGAGAGCACATAGGAAAATCAAAGTTTGAGATGCTATTTTAAAACAGTAGCACTTCCAAATGTATTTGCAAGTTTACATTTTCTAATTCACAAAGAATAGGAATACAGAGAATATTTTGGCAAATATTATTTTTTAAAAGGCAGATCAAGTGATTATGAAGGCACTTTTAATTTCCCTCTTTTATTGCTCAGCAGGGAAATCATCAACACTTCTGAGTGAAAGTAAATATTGAAATGCTGCAATTTTCTTTTGAAGAACCAGTCAAATATTTACTGTTGTATATAGTGCCCTGTTTTTCATTACTTGCCAGAATACCTCATTTATTGAATGCTTCAATTATACATTGAGGAAGGTGATTTTGTGTTACGGTAAGCAGTTTAAACATTGTACTCTTGAAAATAGTAGTTGAAGGCTAATAGAAATGGATTTAAAAATGGATCAAATAGGCTAGCTTGCTGTCTGCTAGTGCTGCTCTGACTCACAAATGCTGCTGTTTTGCTAATGAAGCTTGGCTGACTTAGAATAATGATTCTGTTTCCTTACAAGGAGGTAGACACAACACCACTTTTTCTTCGTAGTGAGTTCACTTTACTATGAACATCATGTGGCATTATAACCTGTAATGTTTTTATTACAATTAACTACATTTGATCTTGTTCAGCATGCTCCTGAAGAAACACTTGGTGAAGTCATTATTTTTAAACATGGAAGTCCTACATGCAAAGGTTTTAAAGCAAGAATAAGGGGCCATTTTACTGTTGGGCATTTAAATCCAGATGTAGGTGTTGAAATGAAGTTAGGAATGATTGTATAACATGGATACTGTTATGAAGAGCTCTAGGAAGGATATGGGAGCTCTAAGTGAGGTTAGGATGGGCGCTTGTTGGCTGCTGTACAGTTTGTAGCTCTGTTACATGCAAATGAGTAAGGTCCTTATGTTTGGTCCCTTAATTCTGTTCGGTGTTTGATTCTGAGAGAAAAGTGTGAACCCATGTTGTTTTTATCTAGTATGACAGTATTTGATAGTCAGAAACAGATTGGACCTTCCAGCCACTTAACTTTGAGCACTATGCTGACATGCCTAAACTGAGAACGTTGTTGTCTCAGACTCCCTCTGTAGTCGCTTAAGGGAGGTAAGCACACTCCACAGGCCATTCATTCCACTGAAAATCTGAATTGCTTTCTGAAAGTGTCTGTGTCTAATGTTTATAGAGGGAGCTTATGGTTATTGCACACCTACCTTTGGTACCTCAGTTAAGTGTGATGAATCTGAGCCTCAGCACTGTAGGATTCACGCTGAATGATAGTACCTTCTCTAAATGTAATCTGAAGATCGATGGAAATCCGTAGTATTTACTGGAGCTTGTTGGAGATGCTAGGAGATTTTGCAGAGGAGCTTTGAGGTGTGGTTCAATTTTGCAGTAAGTCCAGTAAAGATTGTATGCCAATCTAGTAAGATTCGATACCCAGAAGGTGTTTGCAGGAAGCCATTATGGATCTTGTAGTTGAAACTGTGTACGTACCTACCACTGAGAGTAAAATACTGATGTAGCTAGGTATGACATTTATTTTGTGCAGAGACAAATAATAGTATAAGATGTAATGTCTTGCTCTTGACACTCGCTGAGACCATGGATCCCCTGATGCATCCAAGTTATCATGACATAGCTATAACCACAATGACTAAAAAGATGTTACATGATGCTGAAGAAGATATTAAAGAAATTGTCTTCAAAGATTCTCAGTGTGATGAAGGCAGCACTTCTTTTATTCATATGTATTTGAAAATTGAAATGAATGTACAGTTCACTGGAAGGGGAAGAATCCCCTAATTTGTCTAATAAGACTCAGAGCATGGAGGGCTGCTACCAGGCTACTAGACGAAAGAAATGACGAAATAAGATTTCACAAGAATAGAAGCAAGTAATAATCTGGAACTAGTAAGACAGGACATTCTTTGAGAAGAAAAATAAAGCACCAAGATATGGATAACTGCACCTCTTAGCAAGTGCATGGACATGCCTCTTAAAGGTATGGTTGGGTCCATTATTAGTGGAGTGAGAGGAATATTCTGTACGGTGCAGATGTCCCTTATCAGTGCTTACAGTGTATTTCTTAAGGTATTATAAATGTTTAACAAAGCTCAAGCTTCAATAAAGCTTAAAACCCAAGCAACAAGAATTGTGACTCCCTAACAATGTTCCCTGTTGACCCTGCAGATTTCTTGGCAGGAAGCTGATGGAGAATTAAAGCTGCTTTAGAAATAGCACTGACTGCCCTCACTTGCTCTCCTCCACAGGAGAACTGTGTCAGTGGTGGCTGAGGGATAAGGGAGAGCAGTAGGAGACTGACATGCTTCTGTGCCAACTCCTTTGTGCCACTAGGGCAGAGGTTCCTGTTCATAATTTAAGCCCCTGCTAAGAGGGCTGGTAGAGCATAAACACTTCTGTGGTTTTCCGAAGCCTAGTTAAAATGCGTTTGTGTATAACTGATTCCTCTGACATTTTTCAAAAGGCAATGTTCGAGTAAAGGTACTCATTTTGTGAAAACAGATAAAACAGCCATGAAGAGAGACTTTTTTGTAAATATGTAGGAAGATTATTATAAACAATAATACTAGATAATTGGTAATTTTATACATAATCAGTGCTGTCACTGAGCTAAACAAATCCCTGCAGAAATTGGACACGAGCAACTCTTCATCATAGCACGAAATTGAATAGGAGGGGTACAGCCCCTAAGGGTAATCTTAGTTGTGTTGCTGAAGTATGAGTGGTAGACCAGGATGTTATTTTAAAGAGTTCAGTCTATTAGACCACATATGTAGATGCGTTCCAAACCTAACCATTCAGATGGAGAAGTCCCCCGCAGAAGTGAAGGGTGTGAATGTGCAAAAAACTTGGTTTTGAAAGCAAACTGCTGTGTTTAAATTAACACTCTTTCCTTTAATATAATATACATATTTTACAAACGTCTGGAATTCCTGGTATTTTAAAGCTCTTACAATATCCTTATGAAGTGATGTTAATGAGAAATCTTAGTAAGATACAAAGGCATCTTCTAGAATTGAAATGTAAAAATGTCTCTCATGCCAGTGACCCCCAGGATTTGTCACATTTGTCTTTAGGAAGACTACTGGTGTGTCTAAGTGGATCTGTTTCCAGGGCTTTAGAATCACAGAACCCAGGTTGGAAGGGACCTCAAAGCAGGTCCAGCTAAAGCAGGTTGCTCCAGTCAAACTTGAAAAAAAAAAAATATGTATTTGAGACAGACAAAACCATTTAAAAATATTGGAAAAAACCTCACCCTTCCTTAGTGGGACCTAAATTCAAGGTACTGTTTTTCTAACTTCAGTTGTCATCAGAACCTCTGATCTTTAGAAAACCTGATTCTTTGCCCTTCTTAAAGGATATCATTACAGTATTGTTACAGCAGAGAAAATCAAAACCTGCTGCTCGGCAGGTGAAAAAAAATCAGTTTGTTATATTTTGATTCTCTTTCTGGTGGTAGAAAAAAAAAATCTCTCATTACCAAATTCCTGAGGTAGAAAGTTAATGACTTAATCTGAATGTGAGTTAACCTCACAGTCTCCAGATAGAATCTGCAGATAAAGTCTGTTTCCAGGGATATGCTGAAAAATACTATAATGTGGAATAACTAAAGCTAAGGGTAATCTGGTTAGTCTAATGCTTGTCATGGAGATTCTCACCCTATGCTACTGCTAACTTTTCTTCAGCAAATTTTTAAGAAGCCATGATCAAAACCTATTGCTGATCTTAAAAACTGTAGTTAACCTCTGGGATTAAAGTTTATCTTCTGTAAAAGGGAAATATTAGGAAATTTTCTTTCTGTCTGTAATTAAGCTAGCTGGAGGAGTTCTGGTGGAAACCACTAGACAATCCTGAGCCAGAGACTACTAGAGCTGTTGGGAAAACTAACTAAATGCAATATGCTTTGGATAGTTCCTCTAAGTGCAGAATACAGCTATTAGTTGCCAATAAAAGACAGCAAAACTTGCAATGGGGAGCTGAAATCATCAGCTAATTCAAAGGTCAGTTGAAGTCCAATTTTGAGAATAAATAGCTTTCACAAGCTCAGAGAAGTCTTCAGAATGGTGAAAAATTCATTCTGAGCCCTGACTTTCGGGTCTTTCCTTGTGAGAGAAGGACACAGCACACAGGTTATTTATGGCAATATGTAATTTATATTTCCTGTGTTATATGAAACATGAACTTCTTTGGTTTTTTGAGTTGCTGAAGAACCACCTAAATTCATATGGAAGCAAAGATTCCTTTTTTTTTCCTAAAGCATTTATTTCTTTTCTGAACTGGCTGAGACATTTCTCTTGACACCTACCAAACTGACTTGAAGAAGAACATTGAAAACAAAACCTCCAAGATTGCATATACCAGGATTAGAGGCAGAAGAAATAACGCAGAGTAATACAATCAAAATTAGAAGGAATTGTTGCACTTGAGACTAGGCCAGCAGATGGCAAATAGAGTTCAATGTAGAGAAATGTAAGATAATTAAAGTTGAAGGAACTAAATAATCTGGGGAATACCTGCTAAGTGGAACAATCATCCAGCACAGTGATCAAGAAAAAGACTTGGGAATTATTGTGGAAAAAAATTGTTGAAACCATGGTCCCATCGAACAGTTTCAGTAAAATAGGCAAATTGCATATTGGGTTGTAACAGAAAAGAGAGAAGGCATAAGATCAAGAAAGGGTATATAGTAAGTACTTACTAAAAACTACCAAAGCTGATGAACAATTTCTTTATAAAACCTTCTTTTGACAGTGCAATACATTTACTAAAGTGGCAGTTGAACCCTCCTTTGGTTATTCTGTCAGTTAAATTTGTTTTATCATGCAAACTTGGGGTATGTTCTTTTATCGTACATTGGGCTTCCTGCCATGTTCCACCCATAGCTCTACAAATAAGGATTTCAACAACGTGGCTTGTTGTTTAGTTTCGGTTGGTTGTGTTGGTTTTTTTTTAATTATTCTGGATTTTAGGCTGGATCCGAAGTTAAGTGTATTCTGAAAGAATATTTTCACTGACTTAATCAGGTTAATTGGTCCTACCTGGTCACTTGTGCCAGTTGCAGGGGAGGAATTTGTAAGTAACTGTAAAACTATTTTGTGCATGTTCCAGGGCATCTCTGAGAGTTTGTTATGAAATTCTGTTTGTGATTTCTTTGCATGTAATTTTCATATTGGCAAAAGGACTGCTGCTCTTAAGTTTTTGTTGAGACAACCAGCTTGCAGGAGATTGCAATGTCTTCACGAAATACCTGTAACAAAACTCTGTAGAACATCAGGGACTGGAGGAATTTACAGTTTGATAATTTGAGACCCTCTTAGCAAAAGATTCCATAATTTCCTAGAAGCGTTAAATTTTAATTTACCTGATTTCTCGAAGAGACATGTGTGTTCCCAAGACATTGCCATAGATGAGTTTATGAAAGGCTTTAGAGCTTACCAGAAAATAGGAAGGGTTGCTGGCAGGGTTTGTTTGAGAACTTCTTCTATCCTTGGTCTGAAATAGCTTTTATGCCTTTAAAAGGTTCTCTTGCAAGCGATGGTTGGGACCCGGTTGTTGTGTGGTGCTATGTTAAGCAACCCTGACCTATTAGTCAAGGCAGTGGAGGAAGCAGGTCTCTGCCTGATTCTCAATTGGCTCTGATGACAGAAGAGCAGACTATATCAGAAGCAAACTCAACTGCACAAATACTCTGAGAGGAAGGACAGAGCAGTTAAAAGTTCTTCCAGAGTGGAAACGTTGCAGAAACTGCAAGGACAATCAGAAGTTTTAAATGGCCCTTCATTATTTAATATATATATAAGCAAGAGGAAGAAGGAAGATGGTCAGAAAATAGTCTTATTTAAGATGAACAGCTAGCTTGACTGTTGCAGTGTTTAGCCAGTTTTGAGTTAACTCACACAGAGGAAGCCAGGCATAACACTGCCCTCCATCTAAAAATGAACACATGACTGGTAACTCTCTTAACAGTGTCTGAAAGAAAGAGGAAAATTCTCCTGAGTTTGTCTTGCATAAATCAAAACGCCCATCTTTTTTAATACTGTGTTTATGGTGAGGGACAGGTGCATTCTTCAGTGTGTCCTAGGGTCCTGATCCTGAAATGCCCAGTGAAGGACCTGGAGGGCTCATCTTGTGTCCTGCAACACGTGCTCCTGGGTTTCTCTCCTGCAAAGATCAAGGTGCAAGTTTCACTGCAGTATGGGAGTGGTTGCAGCCAGGCTATCTGTCTAGACTGGAGAACTTAGTGCTTCTACGTCTACCGGTTTAGATAGCATCAGTAGAGNCCTGGTCACTTGTGCCAGTTGCAGGGGAGGAATTTGTAAGTAACTGTAAAACTATTTTGTGCATGTTCCAGGGCATCTCTGAGAGTTTGTTATGAAATTCTGTTTGTGATTTCTTTGCATGTAATTTTCATATTGGCAAAAGGACTGCTGCTCTTAAGTTTTTGTTGAGACAACCAGCTTGCAGGAGATTGCAATGTCTTCACGAAATACCTGTAACAAAACTCTGTAGAACATCAGGGACTGGAGGAATTTACAGTTTGATAATTTGAGACCCTCTTAGCAAAAGATTCCATAATTTCCTAGAAGCGTTAAATTTTAATTTACCTGATTTCTCGAAGAGACATGTGTGTTCCCAAGACATTGCCATAGATGAGTTTATGAAAGGCTTTAGAGCTTACCAGAAAATAGGAAGGGTTGCTGGCAGGGTTTGTTTGAGAACTTCTTCTATCCTTGGTCTGAAATAGCTTTTATGCCTTTAAAAGGTTCTCTTGCAAGCGATGGTTGGGACCCGGTTGTTGTGTGGTGCTATGTTAAGCAACCCTGACCTATTAGTCAAGGCAGTGGAGGAAGCAGGTCTCTGCCTGATTCTCAATTGGCTCTGATTACAGAAGAGCAGACTATATCAGAAGCAAACTCAACTGCACAAATACTCTGAGAGGAAGGACAGAGCAGTTAAAAGTTCTTCCAGAGTGGAAACGTTGCAGAAACTGCAAGGACAATCAGAAGTTTTAAATGGCCCTTCATTATTTAATATATATATAAGCAAGAGGAAGAAGGAAGATGGTCAGAAAATAGTCTTATTTAAGATGAACAGCTAGCTTGACTGTTGCAGTGTTTAGCCAGTTTTGAGTTAACTCACACAGAGGAAGCCAGGCATAACACTGCCCTCCATCTAAAAATGAACACATGACTGGTAACTCTCTTAACAGTGTCTGAAAGAAAGAGGAAAATTCTCCTGAGTTTGTCTTGCATAAATCAAAACGCCCATCTTTTTTAATACTGTGTTTATGGTGAGGGACAGGTGCATTCTTCAGTGTGTCCTAGGGTCCTGATCCTGAAATGCCCAGTGAAGGACCTGGAGGGCTCATCTTGTGTCCTGCAACACGTGCTCCTGGGTTTCTCTCCTGCAAAGATCAAGGTGCAAGTTTCACTGCAGTATGGGAGTGGTTGCAGCCAGGCTATCTGTCTAGACTGGAGAACTTAGTGCTTCTACGTCTACCGGTTTAGATAGCATCAGTAGAGTCCTTCCTAAGAGCTGGTATCTGACCTGGGAGTCAAGGTGTTACGCTTGGAGTGTTTTTACACAATAGGCATATTTGTACTGACAGCTAGCTTGGATTGTAGCAGAAATGTTTTGGTGTTTATCTAATCCTCTGTCCAGACTGATTAGCCCCACAGGGTACCCATTTTAGCAGAGAAATTAGACCACATAGCTTTAAAGTTTCAGACCAATGATTTTGGACGCTGGCAGACAGCCAACCTGGATCATGGAACACTCATGTCATAGCTGTCTGTTAAAATATACAGCTTATTGCAGAAAGGGCTTTGCACATTTTATGTTAGTGCGGCTTTGCATTTTGACTTGAGCTCTGCATGCAGCATGAATTTATTGATGTGACCATGATAGCCCTAGGCTTCTGCTTAATAAGTGCAGTTTGCTACAGGTATTGCTAGTGTTATAAAGAATGCATAGTGCCAGCTATAAAAATGTAGGGTTTGGCCATTTTGCTGTTGGAAATACTTAATCCTTGTGTTATGCTATGTTATTTGTTACATTTTTTTTTTTTTCCACTAGTCATGCACAGCACAAAAAATCTAGAGGCATAGCCAACTCTTTCCAGGTTTAAATTACTCAAATGTGAAAGTACTAACTTGATGCAGGGCTGTTGAAGGGCAGTGCAGGGCATATGCTTGAATTTGAGACATGTTTATAGATTCAGTTTCATAAATGCTGAGTTGTGCTTTTTGTGCTGAAAACAAGTGAGTACCATACCTGAGGATTAGGGTTACTGAGTTAGCAATTACAGTGGTGAATAAAGTTGTCATTTTTGAGGTCTTGCAGAGAGTACTCTTATGTGTAGGACTTCTTTGGTATCCATTCAGCTGCTTTAAAGAAAGCAAAAGCACTTGATTCATGAGCACATCAGTCTCAGAAGTGCTTTACAAGGAAGCCCAATTTCCCAGCGGTCTTTTGAATCTCACAAGGACTATATTCCTCCATTCTCAGTTCAATAATTAGTGTCTTTTCTTCCCACTCCTTATACGATTGCGTACTTCAGAGATGGCAGAGCATCCAAAGAAAACTTGGTTTTGTTAATAAGACCCTATTATATATATAAATTTCTGTGTGTAACAGACCATGATATTTTTAATGCTGAAAGTTGTTATTGCTATTATTGAATCTTGAGAGCTAACAGAAAAAAAGCTAAAGCCCCTCTCCCCTAATGTACAGAGAGGTATAGTGCTTCATTCTTGCCTACAGGTTGCCTTACTATCCTTGCCAAACCTTAGAAAGGCTGAATGGCATAGAAATAAAGTACTGTTTTGCAGGAGAGTTTAAGTAAATTTCTATGTAAACAGGTCTCTACAGTCCTGTTTTCAGGGCTCGTGGTATGGCTTGTGAATAGGACAGTATGTGAATAGGTTTTGGTTTTTTCCTGGAGCAATCCTGGAATGGATGCAAATACGTATTTTTTGCAGATTTCTGCCATAAACTTATTTTTTTGCAGATTTCAGTTGTACCCACTCTGCATAGCTAGTACTGCTGTGTCACGTAATTTTACAGATGCTTGACTAGAGTTTCTAAACTCCAATAAAGTGGATGGAGAGAGACAAAAGAGTCATCACAGCTAGAGGATGCTTTAACTCCTCTGTTGATGTTACATGCAGCTAAGAGTAGCAGGCTCTTAGATTAGGTTGCTCAGCAAGTCTTGCTCTCAGTGCCCAAATGGGAAAGCAGGGAATCCCAGGCATCACAAGAATACATCTAACGTGTAGGTATATAATAGCACAAGAATATTAGTATCTACCAGAGGTAATGAAGCTAATAAAATAAATCCAAGCCCTTGTAAACTACTTCTTCCAGTGGAAACACACATTCAACAAATCTAAACTGCAATGAACCCAGGATACACATGGAAAACAATGTCTGAAATAAAGAATCCTCTTAAGAAAAAAATGGTATAGTCCCATGCTTCATGTCTGGCCAAGTTTCTGGGGAAGGCTTTCCACTGAGTTCCAGTGAGATTGTTTGGACCTCCCTGAAGTCCCATCAGCTTCAAAGGAAGCTGACACCCAAGACAGAAACTTGCTTTGAGAGTCAAAACCTTTGAGAGGGTTTTATCGCTTACATTTCTCTTTTGTGTACCTGTCTAGAGGGAGAGGCACTATGGTGACTTTTGTATAGTCATAGTGCTAGAGCTGGGATAAGAAAGCATTAAAATGACAAAATAATGCAAGTATTACTAGAAGATAGCTAAAAACAATATAAGTGGTAAGACGACATGTCTCTTGCTGCCTAAACTCTTTTCTATTACAGCTTCCTCTGTCTCCCCAGAACTCACTAATGTTGCTACTGTCTTGTGAGTTTGTGATTTGGGGAACAGAGAAGGATTTTCTCCACAACTTATTTGAGATCTGGGGTCAGAGGAAATCTGGGTGAACTTAGATTTAAATTCATGGTTTTGTTAGGAATGACTCCCTCCTATGAGATCATGACTCCCTAGACAGGACTGTTCAAGATTGTGCCAGTAATATTTATAAGCATTTTCCCTGACTGCTCATCTAACTGTGAACCTTGAAAAGTGTGATATGTCTTCTGTGAGGTGTGGAACAGCTTCAGCTGCTATTGAACGCAATGGGAATATCCTGGTATCAAGTCTTAGTTCCACTTCTGATGAATCTCTGCAGGTTAATAGTCGCAGAGAAAATGGATGCTCCAAACTGCGTTTCTCCTTCTCTGTAAATGTATAGTAGATAAGAGATATAGAACAACAGTGAGATCGATTGGCTAGGCTAATTCGACTTCTCTGCTATGCAGGTACATAGAGATTTAATAAATATATGCATGGTATGTGTTGTATGTTCATTTCTTCTCTTATTTCAGGCTGGCAGCTCTAACTAAATTAGATGTCAAGCACCTGCTGTTTTCTCCTCATCTCTATTACAACATTATTTGACATTCTGGGACATCTCTCTAAAAGTATTCAGAAATGAATATATCATAATTAGCTTGTCATAGATAGTGACAGTCTTAAGGAAAGGGGAAGTAAGTCAAACAGAACAAATCACAAATTGGCAAGGAAAACACGGAAAAAAACCACAAAAGCTCCCTAAAGTTCCCAAGTACAGTGGGTTTGCTGCTCCCCGGCAGGGGAAGCTCAGCAGGACCTTCCATTCCAGCTTCATTTAATCACTGCTGCTGCTGTCACTCCACAGAGAAAAAACTGCTTTCGAACCAATTGCAAAACATCACAAATAGATTGCTAACACATGGAGGTCTGTACAAATGTCACCAGAGAATATTCTGCGAAGGAAATGAATTACACATGTTTTAATTTGAAGTCTTCCCCCTCTTGTGGACAGCTTTCCATTATTGCCGTAGTCATATGGCTAACAGTGCTTTCCCATGACTTTACAGCAGCACCTGTTTCTGTATCAGTCATTAGCAAATGTAAGATTCAGCAGACAGAAGTGGTAAGATGTTTCAGCTTTGTAGCATATGTTTTGCATCTGTGATGGAGATGACAACGAGCTGCTCACTGGAATCTTTGAATAAGCAATTCTGTGCCTGTCTTTTATTGACATTGCAGTGGTGGGCTTACAGTGAAGTGCATACTATAATGTGTTGTGCAACCTAAGCCCGCCAGTCAGTCTGAAAACTGTTACTTTACACCAAGCACAATGCCATGTAGTCCAGAGCCTAGTAACTCCCTCACTCTGCTAGTTGTCTGAGTGGAGCATGGAAAGTAGAGCTCAATGTCTTTTGCTTCAAACACTGGTTGCATTCAAAGAGTTGTTTACTGGGCATTTTGAAGCTACTACTATTGAACTGAGTGTAGTAAGCAGGTTTAATGTGCTTTACCCAAAAGGTTTATCAGCATGAGCAAACACTGGAGTTACCACCCTCCCCAGTGTTATGATACTTCTGATTATTATTTTATTTTGGAAGATTTTTTTCTTCTTGTCTGGTTCTGATGGTGTGGTGGGTTGACCCTGGCTGGATGCCAGGTGCCCACCAAAGCCGCTCTATCACTCCCCTGCTCAGCTGGACAGGGGAGAGAAAATATAACGAAAGGCTTGTGGGTCAAGATAAGTACAGGGAGAGATCATTCACCAATTAGTGTCACAGGCAAAACAGACTCGACTTGGGGAAAATGTATTTAGTTTATTACAAATCGAATCAGAGGAGGATAATGAGAAATAAAAACTAAATCTTAAAAACACCTTCCCCCAACCCCTCCCTTCTTCCTGGGCTCAACTTCACTGCTGATTTTCTCTACCTCTTCCCCCCAGGTGGCGCAGGGAGAATGGGGGTTGTGGTCAGTTCATCACATGTTGTTTCTGCTCTGATGCTCTTTCCTCATCAAGGGGAGGCCTCCTGACACTCTTCCCCTGCTCCAGTGTGGGGTCCCTGCCCCAGGAGACAGTCCTCCACAAACTCCTCCAACGTGAGTCCTTCCCAGAAGCTGCAGTTCCTCCCAAACCGCTCCAGTGTGGGTTCTTTCCAAGGGGTGCAGTCCTTCAGGAACAGACTGCTCCAGCGTGGGTCCTTCATGGGATCGCAAGTCCTGCCAGAAAACCTGCTCTAGTGTGGGCTCCTCTCCCCACGGATCCACAGGTCTGGCCAAGAGCCTGCTCCAGCGAGGGCTTTACCCAGGGTCACAGCCTCCTTAGGGCATCCACCTGCTCTGGCGTGGGGTCCTCCAGTAGAGTTTCATCATTGCACAGCTGGAGTAAACAGATCTGTCTATTGCAGACATATAAGCTGTCACTATCCTGTACACCTCTCTTGTCCTGGATTCTTTACTGGAACTCAGGGAAAATGAGCCACCAGTCAATGATCTGTGTATTTAAAGAAGCATTTACTGGAAGCAATGTGTGCAAGGCTGCGTGACTTTCTTGAAAGGAATATTTAATATAACTTCTATAAATTAATCTTGCTGAGAGAACTGGTGGATTCCTCTAAAATATTGAAGCAATGCAGAAGACGACCTTTATATCTTACATGCAATCAACACCATGTGCAAGCAACTGCTTCCATTTGGAAACGTTGCTTAGGGTGATTAGTATGCTGGAAACATGTGAAGCTTCTAGGAAACAAGACTTATCTTTATCTTTAATAAAATAATGAAGTATTATTTTTAATATTTTATACTTCATTATTAAACTGAGTTCTCAGAAAGTTGGGTAAACCATTACATGACCAGAATTTCTTACTCAAATTTATACAATGGAAAACTTACTACTTTCCAAAACTGGAAAACAGTGGTTGGTGTGAAGCGTGAAGGACAACTTGGTTTAAAATAATTTTTGCCTTTCATAAGGAAAAAGGGAAGAATAGACACAGAAGGAGCAGCGATTGCTGTACCGTTTATGCATGGAAGAAACCTTATATTTGTAAATCTGAAACCCAAGAAAATCTGAATTATGAAAGAGAAACTTCAACTGTGGGAGGATAGCCTCAGCGCACATTGAGTCCAGAGTTTTTCTGAAATGATGTTACGAGGCATACAGGCCAATATCAAATATGGTTAAAACTCAGTCTATTCCTTCCATCCTCAAAAAATAACATTTTTCTGAGGGGCTTATTCTACTCTAGGCAAAGAGTGGCAAACTAATGCAATCAAGACATTACTGTTGTTTTTGTAATGCCAGGAATTGTGTTGTCCTTTATAGACAAAGGAGGAAAAATGGTAACGTCCCTGCCTCAAGGGCTTGATTATTGAGAAATGTGAAGCTATAGAAGAGTAAGTTGCTGAAAGGGGGATAAGATGCTGAGGATTGATCTGTCTGTGTGATATCTATTTTGTTAAAACTAATTGCTAAGATGGGACTCCATTTTTATATAACTTCCCGCTTGTCAGCGTAAAGCTTCTGGGTGTAAAGCTCACAGGATCAGGCTGAAGGAGGAAATTTAATAGTGTGGATTTATGCTGCAGTACTGGCACCAGCATCTGTGGTCAAGTTGTCATTAAAGCAAATAATGATATTAGTTTTGTGTTGTGGAGGGCATATGTATACTGCTGCCATTTCCTTGTTTGAAATAAGGCAGCAGCAGAGCTAAGCATACTTAGGGTTTTGGTCAGGGAAAGAAATCTTCCTTTAAAGCACTTTAATTATTGTTTGCTAACAAACAAATTATAAATAGGTTTTGAAAATCCTGTGAAATCTGATGGAAGACATAGTAGATCAGTTGCTTGTCCCTCTCATTTTACTGGGACTATCCCTCAAGGCTAGGTCTCAACAACAGGCCGAATAAATTAATTCAGAATCAGCTGGAACAGCTATTTTTCCCATGTGCACTTCAAAAATTGGTGTTTAGTATTTTTTTATTTGTACTGTAGTAATTCTTGGAGGCGAAGGCCACAGTAAAACTTTCTTAAAAAACAAAACAAAACAACCAAAAAAGGTAGTCTCTGAAAGCTTTTGCAAGGTGGGAAGGAATACATGGGTATAAGAGACAGAGCTCAAGGGAAAAAGGCCAACAGTTGTGGGTCAACAGTTGTCAGTCCAGTGGCTACCAAAATGGCATCTGACAGCTTTGGTGTTTCTAGGACTACCTCCTTAACTGATTGTAAACTACTATGAAATGTCAGGTATTTTGCTGGTAATTATTTCACATATTCCATCCTGTAAATAATTTTCATGAGACAAAGCACCACTTCTGTTTCAGGTTCTAAGTGATGCTGACTTGGTTTGGTTTTGCTCCACAGACGACTGCTGAAATCAACAAGAGTTGTCCTGTTGACTGATGAAATTCAGATCAGACCCTGAATGGATAAAGCTATGTTTTGGGGGAAAAAAAAACGAAAAAACCCCCCCAAAATTGGTGTGTAAGAACTGCTTAAGCATTTGAAAACCCATCAGCTTCTAATTTAAGTAGTCTGGACTTGCATTAACAGTAGAGGAATAGAGCGTAGTAGGGAAAAATATGAATTTTTTGGTACAGTGCAAATCAAACCTTGGAGCTATTACAGAACATCTCTTTCAATTTAAATTTTTATCTGATGTCACATGTAGGATTTTCAGTGGTATGGTTTTAGAATTGTTGGATTATCATTTGCAAATATTTCTCTGGAAATACTGGAAGGTATAAGGTATAGGGCAAAATAAACCAGCTGTTACAACTTGAAATGTGTAAGTAAACAGAGATCTGTGTGGATTTTGGGACATGTGCAGGCAGGAGAAACATCACTGGGGGAAGATGAGTGTGACCACGCAGCTGTTTGTGTGGTACTTTTCCCACTGAAGCCTGGCTGGATGAAGGGGTAGAATTGCAACTATTGTTGTTGCCAGTAATGGCCAGGTAGACTGTTCAGCTGGAAGTCTTTTTTTGCCCTGAGGTGAGCACTCAATAACTGTTCCCTGCTTTGAGTCCCTTTTACTACTCCAAACTGTGTGCTAAGTATTGTATCAGAAGATGGAAGGAGAATGGAAAGGAGTGAGTACTCTTTTCCTCCATCCTGTCCATATTTTGTCCTCAAATTGCTGTAATTTGTTACCTTTCTCCTGAAATGGATCTTACTGAACACTTGAAGCTTTGGAAAGGGAGGGGGGCGGATTTCTTTAGAGGAACTGTGTTGGGAAAACATTCCTGCTTTTTTAAGCATTGTATTGTTATTCAGTGATCTTGTTTTTGAAATACAAGATGTCTAATAGACATATAATTCTGCCTTGAAAGGTTATTTTCTCAGTTTTTACTGCAATCTATTTTAAAGCTGTACATACAAGTTCTTTCTTTGCTAACAGATTTTTCCTCCCTGCACTATGTTTGGATGTATTTCTCAGGGAAATAATTGACATCTCAGGACAGAGTCATAAGGATATAACTGTGAGTGATCCTGCATGAAGACTGCCATTGAAATTGATGGGATATCTGCATATTGGGAACAAAGACCAAAATTTATATATTTGTAGGAAATAGCAAACATACAGATTTTTTGCAAGCACAAGAATACATAGATAGCAGTTTCACAACAACAGTGTTTCTCATCATAGCTTGCTTATTTGAAACCTTTCCCTAGAAATGAAAACATGGATTCACCTTGAATTTTATCCTTTACACTTACAGTGTAATGAATGCATGGCACAGCTGCCAAAAAATATAAAAATTAGTATATATGAAATTACTGAGTACTGCACAAAAGTCTTAAATGTGCAATTACTGCCTGCTGTATTTAGAACAAAGAAGATGACTGCCTGCCCTTTTTGGTATTGTCTAGGAATATAAACAGTAGAGAAACCTCTTGCTTTGGTATCTTCAAACTGATACAGGCTTCCTGTATCATGATATCCCCAAACGTTTGTACATGCTATACATGCAGAAAACTACACCTTTGCCCTACAGTCCCTGCTTCCTTTGCAAAATAATTTATCATTGGTCTAGTAATGAATAGTTCAAGACAAAACCTATTTTCCCTCCCTTTTTTGCTTAGAAAATGCTGTGATTTTGCATTCAGCTCTATGTACTTCCGTATTAGAAAGCTTACAGTTAATTTATTTCATTATGCCATGTTAACATGAAGAGGCATTAAAAGAAATCCCTGTGAGTGATTGCTTGCTTCCCATGGAATAACCATTCCTATACGTATGCTCTTTGCCTCCGCAGGGGCTTAGCATACAGCTGCCAAGAAACTGCTTTTAAAAAGTCCTGCCTTTACGTGATCAAATATCAGCCTGGCAATCTGTAAAGGGCTAATTATAGCCAGCTGCAATTAGCCAGCCAGCCCCACAAGGGGCTAATTGTAGCCACCAGCAGCCACAGTACTTACTGCAGAGGCCAGCAAGCAGGCTGGGATGAAGGCAGGGGAAGAAAGGTGTTTTGTCCTTGGGACTTGAAGGGACAACTGGAAAGTACATAGTCACCCAGGGAGCTCCCGCCCTCACTGGCCTGACTGCAGGGCCGAGGCCAGAGCTTGGGATGGGATGGGAAAAGGGTCTGCTCGGCAGCCCTGTGTCTGGCCATCCTAAATGCAGAGGTGGCCTTTTGCCATTTGAAAGCTCGCTGTTGTAATTTTTGTTCCAATAAAACTTGTCTTCCACTTTCAGAGCTCTTGACACTTCTAGTCTCAGGGACAGGCTGGTCCGTGCCTGCCCCCGACTCCCCGACCCTGACCAGAGCTGCCTCCTGCCACCGCGCAGCCCTGTGCTCGCCATCCAATGGCAAAGTGTTCAGGGGTCCCTTTCTCAGAACCTGTCAATCCTTAACAGTACAATGCCACAACACATGATGGGTAAAAACAGGAATGCTAAGAAATAATGTCTACAGTAACAACGAGTAATGATGATAACAGGGGGTGACAGGAGGGAATGCTCAGGGGTAAAAGAGTGCTGTTCCAAGTGGTTTTCATTAGCAGCAGATGTGCTGGCACTGCTGGTGGTGGGTGAGCTGCTGGATGTCCATGGTGCCCTGTGCGCCTGTGTCCCTGGTCTTCAGGCATACTTTGGTTAGCTCCTGTTAGGGGTGTATGGAGTGGGGGATGGAAAAAGGATGGTGCACAGACAGGTTTTGTTCTGGGGTGTGACTGGTATGGAGCTTAAATATATATTCTTTGTAGACACAGCCTCTGACTGCACCCCTGTTTATTTTCAATGTTTTTTTCCAAACCATGTTTTCAGGACCTGGCCTGTTTAATCTCAGTGACCACACTTGGTCTTCTGTGTGCATTAGGGAAATACTCTCTTTTCAGACACTCGTTTATAAGACCTGAAGAACTGCAGAAGCTGGGGGAATACGGAAATAAAGGAGTTGGGCTTTTCTTTTTAAAGTGTGTTCAACTCCAGTCTTTTGTGATACCAAGTCTCATAGGAAAGCTGGGCATCTCATAGAGATAAATGTAGCTCCCACTGCTACTAGAATCCATTTTTCCCTGAGTTATATGAGAACAGGGTCATGCTGTACTGTGTTTAACAAACTAGGATATTATTTTGAGAAAATTCTTCCTGACTCCCTCCTAGGATTCTTTTTACGTGGTGATACATGGCATTGATATGTCCCTATAAATACTTTGTCTTACTGAGTTACAAATCACCTAGTTCTTAAAATTCGTTTTCCTTTGGCTCTGCGTTCTACTGATTATTTCTTAAACTTCACAATTTTAGTTCCAATGTCTTGATTCACTTAAGTTTAAATGGACTTTCCCCCCACCCCTCCTGGATGACTTCCATTCATATATCTTAATCATAATTCCTGATGTCTGCAGTGAATGGCAAGTATGTACTTCTTGGAGTAGAATTAGAGGTTAGCCTTTAACATAAAATATCTATTAGTCAAAGGCAATTGCGTTTAATGCTTTTTTGGTACTAAGTTACAGCAGGCCCTTGACACTTATCAGTTGTTAACGTGTTACAGAAGACTAGTAGCATACATCTGCAAAATGCTTCCTTATTTTTTATTTTTACTAGGAGTAATTCAGTTCCTGAAAAATCCTTGAATGTCTGATGGCACATGTTTTGGGCTCTGTTCTGTAAGTGGAAAGTGTTTTGGTTGCTTTAGCAGGAAATGTGAATGACTAAAAGGGCAGTGACTTCCTATCTATTATTATATTATATGCAGAGGCTTAGAAACAATCTTCAACATTTTTTAAAACCATACAATAGTAGCAGTGTAATATTTGGTGCTTACAAAATCTCAGTAAGGAAGAAGATTTTCCCTGGTTTTTAGCATTTATGGGAAAAATGGGGAGAGAGGGACTTCAGTAAACACGAGTCCTAGAAACAAGATTTGGGGCATAAGGTTCTGATTCATCTTCTAGGCCAACCTGATAACTATGTGAGGCGGCCAACCTTGCATTTGATTTTATGATATCATTTGCTGTTGTCATATTCCCCTGATTTTTTGGTTGAAAGAACACAAGAGTGGTTCACAAGTTTTTTGATGGAAGCCAAGAAATGTGCCCTTTTTTAGTTCAAAAAGAAATGGCAAGTACAGTCTGGGGCTGATTTCATCATAATATCATTTTTTTTCTGCTTCTGATTGCATGTTTACATGATGGGTATCCTCTAGCATATATTTTTCCATCACGTGTACTCTCAGCTTATACTAGAAATGATCTCCCTTACTGTAGTATCTGGGCATGAGGTCTGTTTCTGCAGGCGTTCTGCAACACATGTGTCGGTAGTGCAACTGATCACATGGGAACATGACAAATTATAATAATTACATTCTTGTCCATGAAGTTTCTACTTCACAGGGAACTGGAGCTGGTGATACTCATTTGTAATTATCTTTGTAAACTGCTGTAATTATACATTTGGAAAATGATGGCATTTTACTTTTCCTCATTGTTCAAAGGAACATATGACTGTAGACAAGAAGTACTTTGTAATGTCTCTGAATTACATTTAAGTGTTTGCTGTTTAATACTACTTAATCTGGTCTTATTACTTCTATTATTTTTGAGCGTTTGCTTTGGTTCAATTTGACGTATTTTATAACGTTGGCATGTCTGATGGTTCTGGCTTCAAGCTCCAGTTAATATATAAACTGCTAAATTGTTTGTCAGTGCTATCGTGTACATATACATGCCATATAAGCCCATCTCTGTTTACATACCACGTATGTGGAGCTGAAATGGATTTGATATCTTTATCTTGTGCCCCTGACTGCTTCACTTGCTCTGTGCCTTTTAATCTCTCTCTCCAGGATTTACAGTGGCATTGCAGTTTCATGAGGCGTTGCGAATAACTGCCATTAAAAAAAAAATACCTCAGAGGAAAACACTTTCTCTTATGCTCCTCCTCCTCCTCCCCCCCCATGTGGAGCTCCACTCCAGCACTAACAGAGAACTTCATGTTTTGCCAGACATACTCTATAGCTGGAGAAGTCCGTGCTGCTGTGAGCCGAATGCACACATTTGCTTAGTGTATGTGTAATGGCTGAGTTCCGCTAGTGTCCGATGGAGAAGTCTCTCTGTAATTTTCAGTTCGTAAAGTACACAAGTATAGAATGCAGGTTAATAGACATAATATATGTTATTAAAACATACTTCTCTGAAGTTTTGAAAAGTTATTTGTTCTGTCTTTCAAGTTTTCTCTGTAAAGCCAGCTTTCATAGTACCATGGCTATAAAACTCTTCTCTCAAAACAGATGATTTACAGGAAGAGCTGCAAAAATGTGGATGTTCAGATAATAATGTCCTGTGAAGTCGTGTCATTCAGGCAACAATTTCAGCTCAGCTCACCACCCTGGTCTGGGGGGCTTTTATTTAGAAAAAAACCCACATTGTTAATGTGATATTTGTAAATAAATTCCTTAGACTTTTTTTTGTCAAAATGAAGTTTTGAAAATAAGTTCACTTGTGTCAACCCGAATCCCTTTTCCACCATTATTCACAGTGAAATATTGCTTACTCATAAACCTAAAGATGGCACCAGTATAACAGCTTTTTGCATATTATAATACCATATGTCTAAGTCTGATAGTATGTAGTCTTTGTGGCATAGGCTATAGTTCCTATATACCTTTTCTTAGCCCCTTATTCCTACTTTAATTTAATTTGCAGCCCTGTGACTTGTACTGGAACAGCTCTCTGTGGAACCATGCTATAAACTGGATCACCATCTCGGCGTCTTCCTCTTGCAGAAGGATGATGTCATCTGCAACTTTGTACATGCTTAGAGAGTGAATGCAGGTAGTGTCCAGGGGATTGATACAGATCTCTCTTATACTGTGCTCAGAATTATGAGCCTGAAAACATAAATTCTGATGTTTTTAAAGATCTTCATAGGCCTTTATTACGTATGCATCATGATACCTCAGATATAATATCCACAAATTAGGAACTGTTTGAAGTCTAGTATGAAGTCTATATCTGAATTTATGAGCAAATTACTCAAATTTTAAAGGTGAAGATTAAAGTCCAGAATCTGAAGACCATTTCAGCTGCAGACTAGATGTGACTAAGATTAAAATAATCGCATTTCTGTTTGGATACAGCACAAGACATTAACAGTGTACTGTTTCCAATAACATAATGGGTCATGAGAATTTTGGAGGGTGGAAATTCTTACTATAAAAACTAGAATAAATCTATGTGTTTAAAATACTGAGAACACTTTCCTCTTTGCTTTTCTGTAACTTTTATTTATGAACTTCAATTATGGTTCTGGGCTTCATTTTCCTCCATGCACTAGAAAAATTTTGGGCTTATTAAATCCCAGGTCTTTTCAGCGTCTATCACAAATGTAAATGAACAGTCTGTAGTGTTGCATGCTCTCTGGATTGCTCTGATGATCCTGCTGCCATGGTGATAACAGAGCATACAGGTTCATGAGACTGTATTAGTAATGCAGCAGTTTGAAACTTAATCAATGTACTGCTACTTCTCTGTATTTCAATATCACTTCAGCAAAATTGAATTCTAGTCAGTTGTCAGTCCAGTTTATTTCCTATGGATTTCTTCTACAAAATTTCCCTCTTTATTCTAGGCACTGATCATGATATAGTAATTGAAATCTGTAGTGGTCTGTCATACTAATGATACGACTGTCTTGTAGGAGGCAATCTTTGGCTGTTGTATTCAGCAGCAAACGCATGAGAAATATTTTGGGCTGAGTACATAAATTGTAACTTTTGTGCAGAAAATATTCTTTTTTCAGAAGATTCGCCTGGATAGTTTTGTTAATTTTGAAAAATTTTAAGCATAGTGTAGAACTGGAAAATGACGGTGCCTATTAGAAGTTAAAGCTGTCAAAAACAACCAAATGAATGTTGTATCCTAGATCTTAAAAATACATTGAGGAAAAGGTATTTTACCCTTATGAAACATTAATCAAAAATATGTTCACAGTAGTACTTCAGATTCTTTTGCTTCTGAGGGAATTTTAACTTCTAAAATAATGTCACCAAATGATTATTGATAATTATTCATCTATTGATAGTATCATTAAAGGCAGACAGTGAGATAGGGCTCTATACACTTTTAGAGATGAATGTTAGTATGTAGTTAAAAAAATGCAAATTCTTCCCATGTGAACAGCTTTGATCCTATTTGTTCAAGAGTAGGATAAAACCTCAAGTTTTCTGTACTGCATGTCAATACTAAAAATTATTATTTGCTTTTTTTAGAGTGCCACATTAATGATATTTAACATGCAAGGGCATACGAAACTTAATTTACACCTAGGAGTCATAAACCACAAAAGCTTTTCTCTGAAGGTTTGTAACATCAGAAAATAGTGCACGTGTAATTCAGCTGTCTCTAGACTGAATATAGGCCTGTATAATTTCAGGGCCTCTTCTCATGTCACAAACATTCAGAAACAGCTTTTATTGGTTTATGAGGAGTAGCAGACTGCAGAGGGTAAATTCAGTTTCATAAGGTCCCCGGGGTCACTTCTAGAAGTGGCATGTCAGAAGACATTGAAGCTGAAATGAAACTATACCACAATCTGCCAATTCAGAAAGTTCTCCACTCCTTTTGAAGTTAAGCAATACCATTTATATGCAACTGGTTCCAGTCTTATGGTAGTGATAGTTTAAATGTCTATAGCTCTTTTCATTTTACTTAAATGGATTTAATCATCAGCTTGTAAAAAAATGAGCCATCTTTCTGAATAGACTAAAAGGTAAAAGCTGCTGTTACCAGGTTACAGACTAGAAAGCAGGGTACTGAAAGGCATCTGTCTTCTGCTGGGTTGTTCGGGGAGTTGTCATCTTAGCAGGAAACAGACCTCTGAAGCCCTTGCTCATGATCTCTTCTAGCATCTGGACAGGCCTGCACAGTTTGCGGTGCTGTGGCACACAGATTACAGAGGACAGAATTTTTAGTTTTCCGTATACTTACATGTGTTGTTTTAAACTACTAAACTAAAACCAGTTTACATTTATTTATTTAAATTTGGAAAGCACAGGTTATGGAAAGGCAGAGATGAAGATGTTTAAAAATCCATGTGATTGACTGCAAGATTAACTAGTTATGAAATTTTGTGGACAAAATCAACCTTATTGACTCAAAACTAATATGTTGGAAGTCTATCTGTTTCTTACCAGGTATTTAGTGTATAAGCTTTTGGAAGTTATTTAGCCTCAATGTTTTAGTTTCCACACCCAATAAAACATTTTTCTCACGTTATGTTGTAGGGCTACGTTAATTCATGGATGAAATCATCTGTAGTGCACAGTAGTCTCCAAACTCCTTACACACAGATTTCTTATATCTTACACGATGTACCGAATAAGTACTTTCCTTTTAACCTTCTGCTGAACAGGTGGGATGCCTGTAAGAAACCTTTACCACAAAAGCAAAGATTTAGAGGGCAGAACATGACCTGATGGGAATGAAGGGAGGAAAATCACTCCGAGGCAGACCTGGAGGGACAATGACTCCTTAAGTCTCATTTCAGTCCTCCAAAATACCTCTTACGAAGGTTGCTAGTAACAGACTGCTTTGGGGCCAGATCTTCACAGCTGAAAAAGTGAAGGTAAAGAGCTGTTACCTTTTCTTTACCGTTTTCACACACAGCTGTTGCCAAAAATCTGTAGGGCAGGAATGAGTCATGCCTCTGAAGAGTACACGTGCACAAGCTACGTGTACAGTCAGACCCCACTGAGTTGCAGTAAGTGTTCTGCTTGACTCCTTCAAGGCTCTGAATGCCAAGCAACCATATAGTTTCTCCCCTCCACCCCCTCCCTTCAGATAAGCCTACAGTAGTTTAAAAAGTTTCTCAGGGAAATGCAATTAGTAACATGATTTAATAAAAGCAAAACAACTGAATATGAGGAGAGGAGTCGCTATTCTTTTGTTCTTCCTATGTAATGTAAGATAATAGTGAGAAAGCGATTACATTACAACTAAATGAATTAAACAAAGCTCCAAAACATAAATTAGAATTTAACTGTGCCATTAAAAACTAATTTAATTTGCAAGCCATCATTACTAGATAATAAAGACCTACTGCAAAATGCACAACAATCTCTTGTGAACACAGGAAAAAAAGCAAGCAATAAATCTCGTTGAGCAGATGAGTTTCTGTTACATTAGTAGAGGAAAAAAAATGCTGAATGGATGTTTTAGTACATAATGAGAACGAGGAAGTAATGGAACAATTGGGCAGCTTAATTTTATCCATAAATGGTTTTATAGTTAAGGGAAGACCCTAGGGAGTATTAGAATTAAATGTATGCAGTATTGATTTTTTTGGTATGAAACTTTTTTGAATCAAAATAGCTTATGAATTTACAGTAACATTAAGTTAACATACACTTGATGATATCCTTAGTTTCAGAAAAAACACGAAGTTGAATACTCCAGTCAACTTCTTATGTGAAGATGTATGGCGTGATAATACACAGCATGAGCATATGTCAAAAGATGTTTGTTTTCCTCAGACAAAAATAGCCTTCAGTCTGATTAATCCTTTTCTGTTTTGCTGGAGTTTCATCTGGAATTGAAATTGTGGACTAGCTGGGGTAGAACCTGCTTCCAGGTTTGCAGATGTGAGCAGACATTTGCTCTGTTTCTGCAGTTTCCCTTTGCTTTTGGTTTTCTGTGTAAACTTATGTTGGTCCCTGTTACATCTTGCAGTATGTGTCAGAAAACATCATAATCTCTTTATTTCTTGGTGCATTTACTATAGTTGCCGTAGGCGGCACGTGCCTTGGCGCTGCAAGGTTGGCATGGTCCCACTAGCACATATGCCAAGAGCCAAGTCCTGCAGGAACGTCCAAAAAATAATTTTCCTGCCATGCTTTCATTATACGGTAGTGCCAGCAGATGGCAGTCCGGTACTTTGCTCCTAGTCTGCAGGTGGTCAGATTACAAAATTATAGTTTTAATTTTAATGCAATTAATCCTGTTGCTAAAAGAAATGCTTTTAGCTTGATTATTACAATGGTTTTGTTTCCTTCTCTCCCCTCTTTACCAAGGGTCTGGCAGGAAGTCTGCCCCTCTGCCTTCCCTTCTGTGTGATAACTGGAGTTCAGACTTTACCCCCAAACTGTGGTTGTGTGAAACTGAGAGTGAGTGTATGGAAGTTGCTGTGTAGTCTGTCCCCTTGGCATTGACAGGACTATATAATTTATAAGCTTTGTATTTTAAGACTCATTCCATCTGAGTAATTTTAATCAGCTTACCTGCAATTCTCCCTGTAGTATCGTGAGGTCAGATACTCTCTCGCCTCAGTGGCTGTGTCATGTTGATGTAGGAAGCTAAAACAGCTGCCATGCTCGATCACAGAGGCATAAGGAATGTAATTTGTAATTTAGGCCCAACTCTTGCAAATACTTAAGCACATGCACAACTTCAGGCTTGTGAGTTTTTTTCTTAACAGTTGGAGCTACTCACAGATTTAGTTATCTATAGACTTACTGGGGCACTGGGCAGGATTGGGGCATTGCTTGTGAATCAACATATAGAAGTGGTCAGGGTATTTTAATCACTTTGGGTACAAAGAGCTGTATTAATGACAGGTGACATTATTTTACTGAAAAATATCCTTTCTGACTCATTGTAGCCACCAGGTTAGGAGTCCTCAAAGAGAAAGACAATTCTCATTGCTAAGCTTGCTCTGTTCCTTTTATTTTTGCTTTTGTTTATTATTTATGTGTTCCCATAAATGCTTCTCATGCTGCTTCTTTTGGTGCATACATAATATTCACTGTATTATGTAAGAACATTCTTCCAATACAACAGCATAGACCTTGTCTTTTTAGGGGTGTGACTTTTCCTGACAAGAGAGAGCATTTGGGAACTCGGGGGATTCTGGAAGCTAAGGCTGAGCAGAATAATTACCCAGTATTTCCTGGGCTGTCATTTTCACCAGCTTTTCCCAGTGCAGACTTGTGCAGAGCAGCGGAAGGGAATGTGCTAGAGCATTGGCAGAGGTTTCCAGAAGGACCTTGAAATCTATTAACACACATGATTGCATTTGGGAAAAAAATTAATAGTATCTTAAAGCTTTTTCTAATATCACTTCCCATTCTGTCTAGACATGACTTTACACTGGAGGCAAAGTTGGTGACGTGCATTAATGATATACTCTGGGTGTAACTTCATTTAGACAGACGTGCTACTCCTGAAATGAGATGGTCAACACCAGTGACCAGCAAATAGATTTACCTGGTGAACTGATATAATCTGATCCCAAGGCCAAAGTTTTACTGCTTGTGTGTCTTTCCTTCTCTCCAAGCTGCTTTGGCATTGAATCCTTAAATAGCATTAAACTACCACAACTGTGTTTTCTAAAAGTGAAATAAAGCTAAACATAGGCTAAGAAAAAGAGATTGATAGAGTATAATATCTCCACAGGATGATGCTTAGAGAGTAGGCTTAATAACACTAGTAAAGTACTGTTATAAGAAGCTGGAGTGGGTGAGAATATGTATAAATGTACTATGCTGTACTATTCCTTCACTCTTGCTGTGTCACCGGACTTATCTGAAAAAGTAGTAAGATCAGCAGCCCCTGAATTAAGTATTATCTAACCCTGTAATTATTGGTGCGGAAACCAGTTGGACTTCAGAGTGCATAAAATGTTGGCACCATTTGTTTCAGAATTACGGTGTGGTGCAATACATTCTCACTGGGAAGTTGCCTTTACTGGTATGATTCCACTGAAGAAAGCAGGACTGGCTTGTGTGACTGCAAGTACTACTTCAGAATTAGTCATTAGATTGTTCTAGCGTATCGGGACTGGGTAGTTTATATAATGCACAACTATAACACAAAGAGTGATTAAAAAACAGGTAATCACCCATAATGCTAATGGGCCTGTTGCCACAGAAAAGAAATGTCAATTAAAATTCTTATGAATTATTTACACAATTTTTCCCCCCCTATAATTTGATTCTAAATTGAGTGTTAGCTTTAGGTCAGAGTTTTATGTGGAGATCCGTAACCCTTCTGAGCTGCACATGCACTCATTAGCTACAGGCACATTTGCAAATGTGCTGGAGTTCTCTCTTGTACCTGCCAGTCTATTAAATAAAGATCAGGTTCCCTCCTTGAAGCCCTGCTGCTATGTTGCCTCCTACAGGAATGTGCCTTTACACAGTTCTAAAAGCTGTCTTGGCCCAAGGATTCCTTATCAGATTTGAGGAAATGACCAGCTGTCAAATTAACAGCTATGAGGGTTGCATTTTATTTTACTTTGATTTCAGGCAATTAGTATTCAGCCTCTAGCAGTAGTATAATTATCCACAAAATATTAAAAAATTTGCGGTACTCTGTGTGTGTGTAATGCCTACCTTTACTCCTTGCAGTTGTGTGAAACAAATGAGAGGTGTAATCATCTGAGTAATTCTTAAGTAGAGATATTTCACAAATGTGTGAAACTTCTCCATGCCACCTGAAGCATATGCCTTGCGGTATTTGTCACACTTGGCCTTTTTAACATAGGACTGTAATACATGTTACCATTTCTGACAGTGTCATGATAGATTAAATGAGAGGACTGGGATGTCCTATACATGTTTCAAACGTGTAAAAGGAGCATAAAGGATAGTAATTTATTTAACTGTCACAGTGAAAATCGTGGAATTAGATTGGCTGGTGTTTTTTCTTCTCTCTTGTTGGTTGTCTATTGCTGTGATTTGTTTTTGCACCTCAAAACAAATATCTAATCTGAAGGTGGCTCAACACTTTTCTTGTTTGGCAGTAGTAGACAATGGGGTGGCTCCTGTGAGGACAAGTGGACCACCATTGAAATTGAGCCTATGTCTCGCCTGCAAGAAAATATAGCCTTTCCTGTCATATGAACTTTCCTCTCTGTGTTGTCATGTCTGCTGATTGTTTTTGTTATTATTATTTCTTTAGGAGCAGCAATTCAGAGTTGAGAAATTCAGTCACAAGTGTAGTGTTTAGCAATGAGCAGGATTTTGTTCTTCCTGCTCGATCAGTAGCATTGCTGGCCACGTTTCACTGGTTGGATCAGTCAGGTTCATGGCCAGTCAGGTGATACTGAAGATCTTACAAGAGCACCATGGACTGTAGGATCAGTTTGACTGTGATGGCTTGGGAAAATAAAACAATAAACCATTACTGCTAATATTTAGATATTAAATGGAAAGACCTCGTACATTTTCTTTGGTCTAGATAAACTTGGCATTGTTGGAAGTTAAAACAGAGCCTGTCTTTGCACGCAAAGTGTGTGTATTTGACCTAGGAGTCATTGACGGACAAAATGCTGTTCTTTTCCCCAAAATAACTGCAGAGCAGACTCTCAGTCTTGTGAAGTGTCTGCTGCAATGTAGTGGCATGGAAGTGACTGTTTTCTCCTGAGGTGTGTTATGGTACAGACAAAATACTTGAAGTCTTGTCTCTGCCCCAAAGAATATTCAGGTATTACGTGCAAAGTGGAAGTGTTCCCACAGAGAAGGCCAACAGAAGTTCATTAGAGAACACGGGGCAATGGGGCATTTAGGATAGCCTCCTGGAGAGTGGGAAAGGAGGACTCGAAACTTCACTCCCTGTCAAGCCTGAGTAAAATATAAAAAAATAATGGCTTCTTGCTATTACTGGCATGGCACAGAGGTTTTGGGGTCAAAGTGGTACTACCAATGCCTGGGAGCTCTTAACAGCACAAAAGTTACTGGGATAATCCTGACAGGTCTGGGATTTTGTATTCCTCAGTAAATCCTGTCTCAGATGTCAGGGTTTGGTTTTTATTTTTCCTTTTTCCTCTTACCAGTACATTTACGGGTTTCACAACAATATCCTGGGATTTGTGCTTCCGTATAAGAGTGATGTGGTTAATCTTCCTCATCACTTTACAGATGTATAACCTGTTTCTCAGACTTCCTAAATAAGTATTTTGTATTAGCATATATATGTATATTTATCCTTGTCCTGTTATTCATAGCCTACTTTCCCAATTCTGTTTCATTTTATTAATCAAAGTGATATATATATATGTTGTAAATGCCACTTTCATAATATCTAATCTGGCCCAGTATTAGAATAATCTCCTTTAATTTCTATGTGCTTAAACATTGTTTCCTGTCCTTTTTTTGTATAAAAAGGAGTCAGTTGGCCAAAAGTTGAGGAATTTCACATATTCTTTTCAATTCGCTCTTCTGGCTATGCCTTTTACCATACAGCAGCAACTGCTGAAAAAAAAAGAAGGGCTGGCAGAAAGGGAGCTTTTTAGAGAAACCCGAGTTTACAGCATACCATTTCCTGCATTGGAATGTTAAAATGCAAACCTTTTCAGCAGTTGCCTCTCTGTCCATTGAAGATAGAGTTCCCTTTTCTTGTTATTTTGTCTGTAGATTCATTATCTTACCTTTTTCCAAATTGAATTGCATAAGCCACTTATCTGCCTGTGATTCTAGTCTAGCCAAGTCCCTGTGAATTTTATTGCTTTCCTATTGTGTATTTGTTGATTCACCCATTTCGTATCATCAGCACATTTCATCACTTTACTGCATTTTCCTCCTTTCAGGTTTATAAAGTAAACAAAATCAATACTAATGTTACGGTATTCCACAAGTCGACTCCCTCTGTTTGGAACTGCTTCTAGTCACAAGTACCTTCTGGCTCTAGTATGCTAGCTAGTTTTTATCCACTCAAGCAACTCATCTCCTATATCTCAGGTACTAAAGTGAATATGCAACAATTTGCAAAGCATCTTGCAGCATTCTGCATTAGAAGTCGAACATTGCTTCCAGGCTGACCAAAAACTTGTCAAAGCTCTTTAAAAAGCAATCGAACTCAGAGAGATTATCCCTAGAGGTTACTTATAAAGAATGGAAGAGCTCTAAAGCACTCATGTCTGCTGCCTCTTTGCTCATTCTTGTCTCTGTGTTATGAGGCTCTTCTGTATATCATTATATGACAGGACAGTTTTTTAGCTGGTGAATATTGGTGAAGCTTGACTAGTCTCAATAGTGTTATGGTGATTTATGCTTCATTAGGACCTGGCTTAGGCTGCTTAAGTGATGAATGACATTAGTGCCCTGCTGTGATGATATTTGGTATCCCTGAATATGATTTTGTGACTTTGATAACAAGTATTACAGTTACATGCCTGCATGATGATCTTCCATCATGATCAAACTCAAGATGATCTATACCAAGGAGGCAAACTGCTGCTTTTGCTTTCTCCAGAGCAGACCCAGCCTATTTGCCAAAATATTTACAATCAATATAAAAATAAACGTCTTACAAAGCCATAAAATATTACTTTGCAGCAGTACCAGCTATGTCATGTTTTACCTGGTATTTAATGAGAAGCCTACACATGAACCTCCATCTGGAATGAGGTTTGGTATTCAATGAACCTCTGAGGAAAAAGTTTGTGAAAGGAGGAGGGAGATCTATCTGTGCTTTTCTTTTTGCTAAATTTCAGAAAAGCAGCTAGCGTGAATGAATATGTTCTAGGGAATTTCATTTTGATCAAGGACTGAACCCTGACATGACAGTTACTTTTAGAGTGGGCACTTGGTCTCATTGTACCAGTCATTTCACAAAAAAAAATAACAGTGAGGGACAGTCTACTCTTAGAAGTGTGGAGTTTCAATAAACAAGACAAAGTCTGGAAGCGAGGGGAGGGAAGCATCAAGACGTGAAGTAAATTGATTACAGTCACACTGTAAGTAAGTGGCTTTAAAGCAGTTTTATTTATATCCCTTGAAAAATAATACATCTTAAGCGAGCCTTCAAAAAAAGCTGAGAGATTCATATCTTCATGAAGCCCATCCTATTATATCCAGTGGCATGTACAAATCAAACAGAATTTCTTCAGTGCCCTTTGACTCCACAATAAATTCCAGACTACAAAAGAGATGGTATCCTTTCATTTCCACAATATGAATGTTATCTTCCCTTCTATTTCTAGTTCATGTACTTGTGTCTGACATGAACAGGACTGTCTCTTGGAAATAATGCCTAAAACAACTTCTGGTGTAAAATATAGTGGACAAAGGGCTGGTCTGCATGTTGCAAGCATTAGGGGCTGAATTTATTTGCCTTTAAAAATACTACTACTACTACTACTACTACTAATAATAATAATAAAGTCTACACTTCTGCTTCACCAGACGCAGTACTATGTCTACAGCTGTCTGGCTTTTGACATTTGCCCGATTCAGTTTCAATGCTTAATTGTTGTAAGGTGAGCTCTTCTTCTTTGTCATTATTTCAGGACTGCCTTCAAGGTCTCTGGACAAGGTAAGAAGCAGGTTAACAGCAAAAAGCTCAGCCTAGCCATGTTTAAATCTTTGTCCTTTCACAATAACTATTCTTATGCCTACTGTTCTCTCCCTGAATTGTGCAGCTTAATTGTGTTTGTCAGCAAAAAAGACAAATGGGGTTTTAAAGGTGGATTGAGGTTTATCCTCCTGACAAGTCTGTTGGCCGTAATGAATGGAAGCAATGCCTCCTGCATTTTGTGACATATTTGGCCTGGAAGATCTACCTAGTCAGTCACCCACTTCATTCTTCTGTATTCTGTGTTTCCTAATCCTCCATCAAAGCGGTGGATTCTCTGTCCTCATAAACCCTTCACTCGAAATTACTATGTTCTTCCATCCAGGAATTGTCAGCGTTACCATTAATAGAAATGAGAAGACGGCCAGTCACTTCACTGAGACCAGTTCTTGGCTTAGTGAACCTTATGGTTTGCGTAATAGGTTCTGTAGGCTTGATTCTCCATTGCTTTCACCTTGAGTAGCCACCCATGCCCACATAAAATGAGTGTTAAGAATGGTCTGATTTAGCATCCAGTCAGGATAAATGTCAAGGAGTGCATGGCAGTGTGGAATGAAATGTTTCTGATTTCAGTGTATTTCAGTGAAAATGAAGAATGTTTTTCCTGGGTATAATTTCTTTGATTATCCTGTTTTGACGTGCCATTCTTAGTCAGGAATGAAGAGTATAAATAATTCAGATACTGCCCTTTATAATTGTATAATGCAGCATGTTTTACATATTCTTAGCTAGAGTATAACCACCATCATCTTTTTCTGTCTAGTACTAATTCACCCCTGCAGCCATAGCAGGCAAATACCTTGCATTATCACAGAGCACCTCGCTGGCTAGCTAAAGGAGATAACCACAAATTCATTTGCTAATTTTGTTGGTCTCAAGATATTTCAGCCCAATGGGATTTCACATAGGAAGCAAACCCAAATTGCACTGTAATATGGAAAACATACAGGCAGTATTTAATGGTTACGGCTAGGTTCATACTAGCAGTCCTTAGTCCTCAAAGAGGTTTTGATTTTGAAATTTTCAGGGAATCAGTAGACAGAGGAACCTATGAGTTCCTGTTAGCTGTTACAAGTCCCACATTGCTCTTTAATTAGCAAGTAAATAACAGTGATGGAGACCAAGAGGACCACATTCACAATGAGTGTTTTTGTGAGACAGCAGTAATGAACTCTCCCTTTTGAGGTGCATTAGTGATGCAGTTTCATTACTTGCTGACTGTACCCTAAACTACAAATTAATTTCTTTTGTTCCAGACGCAGGTAGCCAGGTACCCATGTGTCAGCTGTCTTAAGAATGTAACTGGATTAGGTGCTGGTGGTGAGGAATGCCTCTCCAGTTTTCATAGCAGCTGACCCATCACGTACACTAAATGGAGTTCGGTTGCTCTTTGGACAGAGGCAGAGTAAATTAAATTGGTCAGATTAGAGTAGACTGCTGCTAGTAGTGCATTTCATGGGTGCCTCCTGCTCTCTGTCTGACTTGGTCTCTGTGAGGCTGCTGCATATAAAACACTCAGAAAAGACAATTTTATATATTTGAAAGAGAGAAAAATCATAGCCTGAAATAGCACGTTCTTTCTTTCTAACTGACAAGCAATATCATAAAGGCAGCTGCTGGGAGCATAGCATGTCTGTCAAAATGTAAATTGTTTGTGACTGAAGCACCCTTCTGCAAAGATACAGCACCTACCTCTTCAAAGGAGCTTCTTTGAAATGAAACTGCACAGATACCATACCTCATTGTAGGAGAGCCTCTAAGTGAGCCTTTAAAGCTATCTCCCATGATTTCCTTAGGATTTATGGTAGATTATATTCCAGAATATGTTATTTTTAGTGTAAATTACTACAAAGTTGGTTTAAAAAATGTATAGATGCAGTGAACCTGAAAGGAGTCCCTGCCTTCCCCCAAAACAGCATCAGCATGGAAATATTTTGACTAACAACCTGATCCTCCCTTTCAGAAAATTGACTGGTGCAGATTCCCTCTAGATGGCAGTGGAGCTCTTTCAATGAGGGATCTGCTTCCTTCCCCCACCCTCTTTCCACTTCTGGAGACTCATTTCCAGCTGTACTGTGCTATGATTTAACAGGGCTTTGATGCTGTAAGATGTTGGCGGGCACAAATCAGACTTTTTTTTTTTTTCTAAAAGGATAATATACTGCTTTTTCAAAGTCAATTAACACTTAGGGCAAATGAAATGGGGAGAGCTAAAGGTCAATTACTAAAGGATGGCCACAAAAACCTTTCTGGTTTACACAGCGTTCATCCAGGGATTGCAGATCACTGGGAAAAGAAAGGAAATAATAATTAGCTCATTTCATTTCTTGATGGTTACCAATAAGATGGTTTAATACAGCTTATCTGTTTTATTTTCAATCAACTGTGACTGGTGCTAATAATCATTCTGACCAGCCTGAGACTGTGTCGTTTCAAGGCATTGTGCCGTCATCACACAGTAGCTGTGAGATTGTTGTGGCAATTTATGCACCAGACAAATGTTAGCAGAGAGAATAGCATTAAAACTTCAGGTTTGGAGTGCATTTAATAAGTTTTATGTGTAAAAGAAATATTGTAGCTGGGCAGTCCAGCCATTAAACAAATAAGGGCATGAGAGAGATGAAGAGCGAGTGCCATTTTTACCCTCATTCATCATCCTATTTAAAACAAGCAGGTAAGTTAAAACTTGGCCTTTGGAGGTATGTGGTTTTGATTCATTGGCTTACCAGCTCCTGACTTTTCATGTCATAACCATGATGCTGTTTTACAGGTGAACTGCTATGGATATAGAGATTTAATCAGACAGGTCTCCAATGCTGTTTAAATGTGTCGGCCTTCATGTTACTCATGTGAGTCACTCTGACATCAGTGAGGCAACTTACCACGTAAAGTACAAGCAATGCCTATGTCTTTTTGTGTGCCTTGTTTGGACAAGGGAGATTCATGTCAAGGGAGCATACAGCTTAAAGGAAACTTAAATAAAAATAATAATAACCCCAAATTAAAGGATCATTCATAACAAAATGAGGTACCAGATTACTGTCCTGTCAGCTTAATGATGACTATACATGAAAATTGCCAGACTTGACTTGAATCTGTACTTTCCGCTTGCCTTTTGTGTGTTGAACAGCTTTCCAGGCAAGACTTGCACTTAAGATTGCAGTCACAGTTCATTTCTATCTTTTTTAAAATAACTCTGCTGAGTTTAATAACCTTTTCCTTTTTGAATAAGGAGTTTCTGTTTGCAGTCACATGAAAAGAAAAAAAGGGCAGTGCTACAGGCAGCAGGAGATTATTTCATGCCTACCTACTCAAAGTGGGTTTTACAAGAGCACAAGGGCCAGGCAAAGCACATAATGAGCAAACTCTTGTGAGGTAAATTATTATTTGGGATTCTGAATGGGCCCTTAATGTGTGTGGGAAACTATGCTGCCAACTAGTTGTGTGTGGCACTTGACTTGCAGGTAAGTAGCAGCTTATCTGATCGCTGTCATCCCTGCCTCATTTCACTGCCTGAAGCAGCAGGGAAAGGAAGAAAAAAGTGCTGGACCTAGAAGTCGTGCTCCCTTGTTTGCTGCTGTGTCAGGGAGACAGACCTCTTCCTAGCCATGAGTGTGTGTGTGGTGTGCACTAATTGTCTGCCCCCACCTACGTGCAGCCAGCGGTCTTTGTCCTTTTCGTTTGAAGAGCACAGCAGCCTGGCTCTTGAGCAACAGGCACCAAGGCGCAGTGCCTAATTTGTTTCCTTGAGTTTACAAAGCGAGCAAGGATCAAATGTGGAGTTCCTGTTCTTGCCAGCAGACTATATCCCACTTTAAGGATATATGTAAACTTTTGTTATGGCAGTATCTGTAGTGTGGTGACACTTGAGCTAACTAGAGAGTACAGGGGCTGCAGGTACATTTGCATTGCACAGTCCAATCCAAAGTGAGACATTTCTCTTGAAAATACGGCACCCGCAGTGTTTTCCCTTGACTGGTTCATGCTGGAAAGCTGGGAGGTAGCTACTGTATCTTTCCAGGAACTGCAGCACGTAAGGCTATTTTGGTGGTACGTTTGGAGTAGCAAAACACTTGACCAACTTTCTGGGCTGGTTTTATAGTACATGCTAAGCTATGTACTTGTGTGGGGTCATGCCTAGCTTACATCTTACTCTGATGTTCACGTTTCTCTGGCCATATACACTTATTTTGCAAAAGGTTTTGTTGAGGCAGAAAACAAGGGTTCAGGGTATTTGTTTGGAGTGCTGAACGTCCAGAAAACCAGAACATGTCCACTGAGCATGTTCACATCAGTTGTACTGTGCCTACAACTGATCTGCATGTGTACTGTAACGTGCAAACATCACATGTGGTGAAAAATACACACGTACCTTTTTGTCCAGGAAAAATGCCAGCTCTGCTGAGGTTGTCTCAGGTTTGTCATCTGACAATGTCATCTGTAATGACCCTAGAGCAGTTTTGGGGAACAGTCCTCAAGGTGTGAGCCATTTCACCACTTTATCTGTTCTGTTGGACACATATTGGGGAGCAAGAAATTCCAGCAGAGTGTGTCTGTAGATACACATGCAGGGAGATACATTTTCCCACAACTAGCAGAACTGTGAGACTGACTCCCCTCCCTCCCTTTTTTGGACTTATTTTGTTCTCCATTGAATGAGATAAGATCTATACTATGCTATTAAAGAAAAAGGAAATTTGGATGCAACTTTTGTCTTCACAGCTTTGAATTGGTAAGCTTGTGAGAACAGCTGTTCTTTATTTCAGCAAAATCAGGAAATGCAGAGATGAGCAACAATAAAAAAAAACCCTGGGTGATCAAAACCAGTCCCTAAAGCTTTGTTTGTGTGTACTGTCTGCATCTGAGCCAGCATCTGTTGAAATCAATGATACCTCCTTTTCTTTGTTGTCGATGGAAACAGCTTCAGGCAAAATTGGCAAGGTATATTAGACCACGGTTTCCCAGTGTGTTATGTTTTAGGGAACCCACTCTCCCACCAGCATCTATAGCATGCAATACATTGTTTTACATGGACTAAGCAAGTGAGAAATATATATGCTGCAAGCTTTTAAATGATTTGGGTTTAGTGTATGGATTTAGCAAATATTTTTGAAATATATTTTCAATACATCTTCATCTAAACCTTACAAGCTAGGAAAAAAAAAAAGAAAAGATTAGTTATAGTTCTCTGTAATAGTAAGTTTCTTTTAAAAAATGCGACTTTTCCTCATGAGCTGATGTCATGGTTCATTTCAGGCAATCTACCTGAATAGATGCATAAAACCCAGGACAGCATGTGGCCATTGCCATTTAAGACTCCTCATGGTCTACTTGTGAGCCACTCAGATCAGTCAGAACCTTTCAGAAAACATGCATTTTATTCTGAAATCCAAATGATCAGGTAGCGGGAGAGTAGTGATTTATGAGAAAAGATTAAAGTCTCCCAAGAGTCAGTCAGTAATGCATTTGCACTCTTCACTGCTTTGATCGCTGTTGATAGTACGGCCAGAGCTATGACCATGTGTTTACTGGATATTTCTCGTATTTCAGTATTTCCAGTGGATTGTAAAGAGAGAGAGGAAAAAAAAAAAGAATTTAAAATAACATAATTAATATTTCATGGCTCTTAATTTGATAGATAGGTTTTTGTGAGATTGACAAAGCTCACTAATTCATCTGCTCTTCTGGTTGGAAGATGTGTCTTTCATTTTCATTCAGGCTATAAAAGAAACAACATTTTGGTTTCTTGACTTCCTTGGAATCTGCTCTCTTGTGCCTCTTATAAATAAGGTTTGGATTATTGGAAATTAATTTCTGGATCTTCTGTTAGACACTGGGCTAATGTGACAAGATCAATAGGAATAAAAAAAAAGCAGAGAATTAGTCTCTGTTTCACTCATCCTTTGTGAGGTAAGAAGATAATTTGTAATAATAAGGTCTGTGAAAGTGTTTCTTTCTGGAATGAAAAAAAACATGGCATGAAGATAAGGAAGTCTAATCGCCTGTCTTAATGCCATTTCTCTGCCGTCTTGGAGCTAGAAGGAAGTCTGGGGTATCAGAAACCACAAGGAACCATGATATGTTCTGGGCTGCACAGGCTTTGTCAGGACTGGAAATGTTCATATGCATCCCCAGTCTTTCCTTTTGATGTAGGAAGATCTTGCAATGTGGTTCTTCGGGAAGCTGTAGCTACAGGAGTGTGAGGCAGTACAGCTTTGAGGGAGGAGGTAGAGAACATCAAGAACTGTAGGTGGCAGGTGTGTTTGTGGAGGAGGCTCCCTGATAGAAAGCTTACAGTAGTCTCCTTTCTTTGGAGAAATCTACAAGAAAGAAACGAGAGATCTTTTTTTTTCAGTATTTTCTTTTTAAGCTGTTTTGCAGACCAACCTGAAAAGGAGAATGGAAGAGGCTGTGATAGAGATCTTCACCAATGGGGAATTCAACTGAAACAGTTTGTCAGCCTCATCTGATGCAACAGCCAACAGACTGTGGTTATCAGTACAGGATTTGAATGCTAAAGGGGCACTAAAGATTCTTATCCACCATGGAATAGGATTTGAATAAATATAAGCTGCTTCTGTGGTTCAAGCCTGCCCCAGAAATGGTTGCTTACCCATGTCGAAACAACTCTTGATATGTGTATTTGCCATGTAACCAAGAGATCCCTAAAATACTGCTGGAATTGGGAGCAATTAATTAATTAATTAATCACAAAATTGACTTCACTGTGAGCCAACTTTTTAACATAGCCCGAGTTTCACGTGCTTCAAAAGTGAAGTAAAACCCCACTTCGTTCTGTTCCCTGTGTTGGACTCAGAACAGCCATTGTCATTCTTTTTGCCTCTGGAAAGATAATTTAAAAAAAAGTCTTATTTTTCAGTTCCTGAGGGAAGGACTAATACTCAAGTTTTCCTTTTTTATTTTATTTTCAGCAATGCTTTAATTCAAGCATTGCTTGATTAAGCAGCACATATTGAATGATGCAGAATTTCTCTGATGTAATTCATGTGGTATTTATATCACATTTCCTATGGAATGAGTTTTAAGTAGGGGATTTAACCATACCTTCCTTGTCAAGCAGATACAGGTTGATTTTCTGAGAGTGTAATATTATGTTCTAACACTGCTGAAGAAGTGATCAATGACCTTCTTTCTTGACACGCTTAAGAAAATCTGTCAGATAGTCCATTTGTGTTACTCTGGGTTGAGTGTTACATGTTTCATCATGTGATTCTAAACCTTTTTTTTTAAAGGGAGGAGCTCTTTTCTTTTCTTTTTTTTTTTTTTATACCATAAAGGAATGATGTGCAAGAGAATATAGAGCGTGTCAGAATCCTTTCAGATTCATCATTTCAATATTTCCTTCTGCTACAATGGTTTAATTAGAGTAGTCTTCTTTTGGTAAGGGCTTTTGTATATCTTTAATGAAACTGAAGAGCATGAAATGTGGTTTCCCTGCTTTTAAATGAAGCCACTTTTAGAAAAATAAAATGAGAAACGAAGAAATTGTTGAAGTCACAGTGCATGAAATTAAGAGAGCCCTGACTCTATTGGCAACAATTTTTTTCTTTAGTATTTTGATGGCCATATAGCTAAGTGGTTGTGGGCTAATTGTGAAGCGATTTTCTTGGTTTGGTTCATATACCTTTGACAGTTATATTGACTTCAGGTTCATTTGAGCAATTCATGGTCCTGATCCTGCAGTTGTCTTGAGGCAGGTGGAACTTTGTGCTCTGGTGGAGCCTCACGGTCTCCAACTAGGTCTTCTGTGTACAGAAGATGTGCTTGCAGGCAGGTACATTGAAATCAACAGGGCTCTGCACAGACCTACATCTTTTGCTGGATACAAAGAGTTGTGGAATCAGAGCCATTGCTAGGATTTTTGAAGTTGTTCAAGTTCCCAGTCCTCTGTGAAAAATCTGGTCTACAGCAGTGTGGTGAGTTAGCCTTGGCTAAGGGCCAAACACCCACCCAGCCTCTCTCCCACCTCCTCCTCAGCAGGACAGGGGGAGAAAACAAATAGGATGAGAAAGCTTGTGGGATGAGGCAGAGACAGGGAGACCACTTAGCAGTTACTGCTGCGGGCAAAACAGACTCAACTTGAGGAGAATTAATTTGTTGCCAATTAAAATAGATTAGCGTATTAAAACAGAGCCTGTCTTCCAACCCTCTCCCAAGCTCAACTTTACTCCTTCTCTTTCTCTATCCACACCGAGCAGTGCAGGGTGATGAGGGGGTATGTCATGCTCTGAAAATGTGCTTCTCAGAAGTATCCGCCGTGAAGAAACCTGCTTGTTCTGAACTAAGTTGACATTTCTGTCTAAAAGAAAGATTGTTTTTAATGTTAAAGAATTCTCTCTTTTTTTTTTTACCTCTGAAACAGACGCTCAAAAGTGCTCACTGTGGCAGTTTTCTTCTACAAATTGCTCTTTCATCCAAATCAAAATGTTTCATAGAAATTTGCCATTTTGAATTTTAAAAAAATTTGTGAAAGTAAACATGCAAACTGAAATTGCATGTTGCTTACATATTTTGTATTAGAAATTAACTTAACATCTATAAGCATGTGCTTCATACCCCATAAGCAGGGGCACACAGGGCTGTTTGTGGCCAGCTGGTATGCTAAGTGCAGTAGTACTGGCATAGAAGATGGTTCCTTATGTACTTTCTTCACTGCCAGTCAGTCATGGCACACACCCCAAACCACAGAACACCTTCAATATCTTCTAGCAAACTTTAAACCCTTCCAGGGCTTCTGGAGACCCAAAAAATGACAAAATCCTGCAGAAAAAGGGAAGGAGAGGGAAAATACGTACATTTTAAAAAACTGAGGCCTTACAAAAAGGTGGGAGAGTAAAGTTAATCAAAATTCAACAGGTTTAACGGTGAGAGAGAGAAATTCTAAGCATTCTGAGAGTCTAAACCAAAGATTGGTAAATTTCAAAATGCTACCTTTTTGGACTGTTTTGGAAGTATTATTTTTTAAAATGGAAGACAAGTTCTGATTTTCCACTACAAAAAAGAGCGCCAAGGGATATTTTAATTAATAGGTCCCTAATTTTGAATGAGTCCTCATCAAAACAGGTCAATGTTCTACCACTTTTGCTAAATAGAACACTTCTTTTTAAAAGCGCATTGACAGGTGTCAGCTTCTTTTGAATAGTGACATTTCCCCATTCATTTTCAGTTTTGCCTGTGTCTCCGAGCGCAGTTTCAATAACCTAAAAGGCAAGGTTCGTATTCTTGGTCACAGTAAAGCTGTGATTCAGCAGCTCATCACTATTAGCGATGTCCTTATACTGCTGTTGAACTTTACATTTAGACCAACTGACTTCAGTGGAACCACAGTGCTGTGCCGATTTGGCATCTAAATCAGCATTTAATCAACCGAAGGTCTGGCCTCACGTGAACACAATGGTATATATTTAGATCAGAATTCAGTGCCTTTCCTGGTATTCTAATGGTTTTATATATGCATCACCAGTAATGGCTGCATGGTATATTTGATCTGCGGTCAGCATAAGAAGGCTTACAAGCTTCAAATACTCTTAGGCCAGTTTTGTATTGTTTTAGTGGGAAAGATGAGAAAAGACCAACATTTCTTGATGAGAGTGGAGTGGAAATCCATGAGGTACATTAAGAATTTAGCAGGAAAGAATATTATTTGGTCGTGCGGTTTAAACTGTTAGCAACGTAAGCTTGACTGTATGTGATAACTAAATGGCAAATCACTAACCCCTGTCAAAAGTGCTGAGTCTTTTTCCCTGTCTTGGAAATTAAGGATCAATTCATGTAACTGAAAAACAATGATGAATCAGGAGTACTGATGCATGAGAATTTCTGGTTTTCAGGAGAAGATTGCCAGTTTACAGGATTTAAATAGCATGCAAACTGGTTTTTTACATCTCTAATTGAAGATGTGTTGTCTTTAGGGAGGGTTGACTTGACTTTGACAAACTTCAACAGAATACAAAGACATTAAAATGGGCTCGTGTTTGCCTTGAAAGTGATTCACTGGCTCATAACTGTGATGTTCCTTTTATACCCAGGAATTCTGTAGGATGCTAAATTTACTACTGCATGAGACCAAAGGTGCTTGTTACACAACAGTGGTAAGAGGTGTTGAAGCAGAAACAGGCCATGCAGAAAGACATTGATTTCCAAAAGAAAAATCTTCTATTTTTGAGATGAAAACAAGTACAAAGGATGATTTTGAGGTGTTTATGTTCATGAAGGTTTCTTTTTCATGAGTAAAATTCATTCTAGAGCAGATACAAGATGTTCTACAGATTTTATTATTTAAAACTTGATACTCATTAGAGTAGGAGGTCTGTATGCATTTAGGAGAGCTTCATCCTGTATAGACATAATTTGGAAAATTTATCTCATTTTTTGAGGTGATACAGAAATGTGTATTACTCATATTTATTAAAATACAATATGTATTGCTAAATAACGGACTTTTTCTGCAGTTTTTTTCCAAGGTGCCTCTATCTTTTTCTTTCTAAAAATTGTACATCATGCAGTTTGGTTTGGTTTTTTTTTAAATATCTAAGGGACAGGATTGGATTTCTTCTATACCTGTTAGGATCACTTGGTTTTTTTCAGAGGAGTCATTGCTAGGTGATATAAGATGGTGTGTTTTCTAGGAGCTGAACATTTTGTCAATAAAAGTCAAGGCATGATATAAGAAGAAAAGGAAGATAGTGTGAATTCTAAAAATGGGTGCTGTTAGCTCAAGGACATTTGTCCTTTTGATACTGCTAAAGCAAGGCATTTCTGAAGTTGGCTTGGAACAAAGGCAAATATTGCTTGCATCTGTCTTTAGCTGCCTGTGAGGTTATGCTTATTTTTATTGCAGCTGTATGATTTGGTACATACTATGTTGGTGATAAATGAATGTTAGACTAATTTTCTTGCTTTAGATAGTTAATAAAAATAATGCAAAATTACATATTGATGTTAACTTTATTCAAAATGATGCTAAAAGCACAACTGGAATATGATAACCAGTAACGTGTAGCACATTTAATTTTTGAGGCTACAGATTTACAGCAGAGCTGCATTCTGCAGTATGCTGAACGTATAGAGCAAATAAATTTGCAAGCACTGATACAATGTTCTTATGAAAACAGAGTAAAGCATATTATTTCATTGCAAAACTACTTTATACTGATCAGCAAATTATAGAAACTAGTTCAACAAAAGGTTTAGTGGATGTTCATCATGAGAGAAGCGTATCGTTGATAGTCTCTCCTAGCCTGGAGGCTTGAGATGCAAGAACGTCTTTCTGTTCTATTTCACCCACTCAGTTCTCTTCTATTTATATGAGAAAGACAGGAGAACAGCTAAAAATTACAACCTAACCCGTATTTTTGAGTGGCAGTTTTTGAGAAGTGAACATCAATAACATGTTGTTAGAGACCATGAAATGATAGGGGTTTGTAGGGGCTTCTAGAGAACTTTTTGTAATGAAGATGACCATAATCTTAAGATTTACATTGCCTGTTTAATCATCTTGTCTGTCCTTCTGAAAAGGGATTGAAATGAATGTCGATATAGCAGATCCATAACAAATAGTAACATATGGCTGGTTGCTCAACACATGCATTTTTATCTGATTGTACTTGAGGATGAATGAGTGGCTTATTCATGCCTTGTCTAAAATAAATTTGCATTTATGAATTGGCAGAAACAGACGTATTCTCTGGATGGCTGTTAAAGTGCCTGGTACACCACCAAGGACTTCAATGACTAAGCTGTCAATGGATTTTATTATTAAATCCTAGGGACTAAAAAGCCTCAAAGAACCTTGTTACAGTTTTATGAAGATTAGATTTTTATCATCTTTACCTGAACTGGGTTTCACCTTATTCTGTGTGTAATCCTCTGATTTCTTAGTTTGCTCACAAAGGGAGAGTCTCTGAAGTATGAGTAGCCCTTAGGTTAAACATACCTTATTACTATAGTCTGAGCTTGGCCCTTGACTCTCACCCCTTCCCCCTGCCCAAGAAACTGCAGCTTTTCATCTAGATTTAGATCACGAAGAAAAATAAGGGCAAATTTCTAGAGCAGAACACCTTGCTTTGTCAGGGCAGCATGTTGTGAATGCATCTATTGTGGTCATTAAGCCAAAGAAAAAAAGAGAATTCATTGCAATAATACTGTGTATTTCGAAACATTGTTTTAAATGTTTGACATGCATGTAAAGAATGTGTGAGTGTATTGTATTATTTCATGTTATAATATCTTATACTGTAAATAGAGGTGCTCCTCTGAAGTGAAAAATTCTTAGAAAAGGCACTTGCTGACTGCATAAAGAATTTTATTTTTAAAAATAAGAATACAGCTGCAAATAGACTGTCTGCCAGCCTCTCACAGAGGAACCGTGCATGTGACAGGGTTCCACACTGTAAAACAAACCAAACCACTGCACAATGCATTCCATCATTTGAAAAATTTGCATTTATGTGTGATTTCAAAGTACAGTTAAAGAAAAGGATGTCTTCATTTGGCCACAGGTGATAACCCAAAGATTAACATTTTTCTTCTTTCCTAAAGCTCCTGCACAGCAAGCAAAGGAAAAGAGATTTGCAGTAAATATATGAAATTTTGCATCAGGAAAAACTCAAGCTTTTCATTATATTTATCTAAATGATCTTTACTCAAATTGGGAATAATTTATACTTAAAATAATAGGTAACAAAATCTTTGTGTTTCTTCAGGTAATATCCATAATTTCAGAGAACTGGAGTAGTTTTAGGAAAAAAAAAACAGCCAACAGCCAACAAATAAAGCAAGCACTGGAGCTGCAGTTTTGGTGCACAGACAATCTGAACACGTCAGTGTTTGCAAGACGGAATGCCAGATTGGCTCTTAAAGAGCAAGAACATTGTGTTAACTTTTCATTCTTTCTAGCTACACATGCAGCCTTGAATTAAAGCTCCCATATATCTGTATGTAGCCTGGGTAGGATATTTAAAAGCACTTCTCATTGGCCTTTGTGTGTTCTGCTGGTTTCAGGTGAACCTTTACAGTGGATTTAGTGGAAGCAGAAGCTTCTCAGAACAGTTAGTAAGTCTGATGACTTTTTACACTTGCTCTTTTATTTTACGTTTCAGCAAAAAAAGCTGGAATCTGGCCAAGTAAAATAAATCTGCTTATTGGAAGTCAATTTTCATAAAATAATCCCTTTAGTAAAATAACTACCGGAATACTTTGCACGTATCAGAATGGTGAAATAAAAGTGATGGAGCTTTATATGTTAACTTTTCATAGACTTGGTCTCCTTACACCTACAGATTTACTATATAGCATACTGATCACATGTAACAGTTTTGTATCATCTAAATCATATTGTAACATTGTTCTAGACTCCAAGGTGTTGATTTTGTTGAGGGCCTCACTTTGTGTAAAACTGTTTGTTTTTCTAAAGTATCCTGTTTATGGGACTGTTCCCAAGAAGGGAGAGCTCCAGAAATCCATGGAACACCTCTGGATGAAATGGATACTGAAAAAAAGCGAAGAGAAAAGATGAAGCCATCAGTCCCCAGTTTGGGTTCCCTTCACTTACATCTGAAAGAAAATATTGTCTTTCTGTAGGTAAGAATTAACTGTGTGCTACTTTTCCATTCCATTTGAAATAGTAATACAGCCCTTTGATTTTTTACTTCGGCATATCTTCAGTTAGGTACACGCTTTTTTAGCTTCTTTGAAAAACAACTTCTTGTAACTCAGAGGTTTTTCTGGACATTATTTTTCAAAAATGACACTAGGTTCTTAGAAGCTTTTTTGGGACTTGTTGAGGTTCGTAAAAAAAATGAGGCTGAAAATATCAGACAGTCACTTGTTTACTCTTCTTAGGCTGTTTGGGAGAAGCATGTGATTTACTTTCTGATGGAGACTCTTTATATGTATGCCATGTTATACATTAGCTGATGCCTAATATAGCATGTTCAAAAGGGAGCCTGTATTACTTTACCTCAGCTTCTAGATTCAACCAATTAATTTTAATGCATGTCACGTAGACTATGAACCTTTAAGTGAAAGTATATTTCAGATACAGAAAAAAAATCTGGCTAGTAATTAGAACCCAACTTTCCTTGCATTGACAGCAGCCAAGTCATTTATTAAGTCAATGTAGCAGAGTAACACGGCAACATCACACTTGATTGAAATCTTGGCCAAGTCTGACAGATGTTTTCAACTCATTGTCAATCTCAAGTATGTTTTAATGAGTTTCAAGTGGCTGGGGCTCCCCTCTGCAGATGCTACTGTTACTGAAACCATGAAAAGAATCTTTAGGGCAGTGACAGCATGGCAAATTCTTTTGAGTAAGTGGTGTGTCAGAAGAAATCCTAACTAGCAGCACAAGTGCTGTTCCTGAGGATGGTCCTCACCTTTTGAATATGTTGAGCTGGTGCAAAATCAGCTGGGTTTATGTGAATACCCCAAATTCTCAAAGCATTTGATTCTCAAAAATAAAGGAGAAATTTTGGAAGTGAGAATTACTCAAGGGTTACTAGTAATTCCTGTTTCCACATAACTCAAAAAAAAAAAAAATTGGAACAATCGATTTGTCTGCTTACACTTCTGGGTCTCACTAGAAGTTAGAAGAACAAAAGTGTATTAGAATAGAAACAACAACAAATATTTTATATTGGGCTGAGCAGAAATGACAGTGACTCTTCAACTGCAATAGTATGACAGATTGAAACTGGATCAAGTGCAAAGCTGCTGATCATAGCACTTATCTAGTTGGACACTGGCTATGGACTGCGGAGCGGATAAGTGGGATGACAGAAAAAGAGACTGAGATACAAGGGATGCCTAAGGTGGCAAACCATTTAATTCTTCAGTTTGATAAGGTTTATTAAGTTCTTTGCTGGGCAACAGACCAAACTGATGTAAAATGAATTTTGAGCAAACCAAGTTTTGGTAAGTTGCCATAGGAATAAAGTAGACCTACCTAAAAATTGGTGAAGCATAAAGTCACTGATTGAACCTTGTCATGACAATATTCTCTTCATTTTCCATCTGCCCAAATGAATCTGTTTGTTTGTTCTTCATAGCTCTTTTTTCTTTTTATGCATAACATTTGCAATGTTAAAAGTCTAGTATGCAGTAGGATATATTTTATTATTTAGAATAAAGTTAAAAGAAACCAGTTAATATGGAGAATGGATAAGTTCTTTTCATCCTGCTTAAAAAATTAGACAAGAGCAGGTTTATTCCTGAGTGGATGATAAATTTTGGTCAGTTGGATGTGAGCAGCATTACGTCATTTACCTTATTTGTTAGCAGCCAGACTGAATCACTGTTAAATTTCCCAGTGAAGGGAAGTCTCGATATTTCAAGCTTAATCATACTAAAAATCATCCTGAATCAAAAACAAGTCCTGGAAATTTGTCCTTTAGAGCTCTGTTAGTTTATCTGTCCATCACAGTAATAATTAAATTCATATATCTAGTTTTGAACCCCAAACTTTGTGGTTCAAGCAGAAAGTTTTTGTTTGTTTTTTTTTGAGGGTAGTGTTTTGTTTTCCCTTGTTTCCTTGTCACCTTAGCAACCTGTGTGGAGAGTGACAAACTTTTCCTGATAGACAGAAGAAAATGTTTTGGAAGTATGAAGTGGTAGAGTGTTAACACATTCTTTGTTGACATATTTGTCAATGTATTCTTTTTTGAAGCAGCATGTCAAACGGAGTTCAGTATAGCCCAATGTATAAAATTCAGTTTCAGATAATGCTTGCTTGGAACTGAGTATGTTCCAAACATCCTTTTAAAATGTAAGTAAGTAACCCACTAAGTGTGCTAACTGAAATCTTTGCCCGCTTTAATGGCTGTATAATGTCAGGGCAGGGAAGAAGGAATTAGCTGTGAAGAGAAACTGGTCAAAGCTATTTCTGGTTTTAGGGTGGTGGGGTTTTCTTTGCTTTAAATATCACGCTATCTTTTATCTTTGGTTTACGATAGTTCCTGAATGAAATATTCCAAAATCTTTTTGCTGATAGTAAACCCACACTAAAGCACTTTTTGAGACAATATGAGTAAATGCCTGGGATGTATATAAAGTGGTAGTGTATAAAAATTCAGAAGGAAACAACTCATACAGAAAAGACTTGGAATTGTGTTCTAGGTCTCAACATATATCAAGGAGGACTGAAATTTATCACAGGACTTATTTTAGATCTTTAAATAACTAAAGTGTGTAAGTATAGAAGGATATAATTTCTGAAATTATTGTGTTTTTTATGAGGTGATTTAACATACAGGTGCTTTGGAGACACCTATGAAAGTAAAGGTTTCCTTCTAATGAAAGGGTTTATTTGGCATATTTAAGAAACAAAAGATTCGCATTTTAATTAGGTTTTGCACTGGTATCTGAATTTCATGTCTTGAAGAAATATGTTAAAAGTAGTGTTTCTGAGTGACAAATCCAGAAACCCCTCTACAACAGTGTCTAGTGGCCTCACCTACCCAGAAAAGTATATTTGCCTTAATCTCTGAAAACTGCATGGAAAAAAACAATTAAAATTGATTTTGTGCTAACAAGTGCTCATCTCTGTTCTTTTAGAAAGTTTTGAGTTAGGTGCTCCAATCCATTGTCATTGGAAGTTGTACTTCTGTCTCACTCAGGGACACGTGAATATATGAGCATTAAAGAGCTCTTACAAGAATTCTTTGATATGCACAGAAACAAATGAGATATCATAATTTTATTGAGAAAACTGTTGCTCAAACTGACACCTTCAGGGATTTGGCCATTTGGCTGTTGCTTATGTCAAGCTTGTTGAAAGTTTGTAACTCCTTTTTGGGCCTTTCTTCTTATTCCAGCTTTACTGTTACCTGACACACACCCTGTGCATGGCTGGAGAACATGGGAACAAGCAGTACATGACCAGAGGTACTACATAAATCTATGAGACTTCCTTGCAGCCAATTTCAATGGAGAAAATAAACAAGCCATGAAGCGGTTGCAGCAGATTTGGAGGTGAGAGGACAAACAAGGAAGAACTGTGTTGTTTGGAGCAATTTGCTGGGTGCAATTTTGTGTAACGTAAAGTATGAAACGAGGCAAGTATGGATGTGTCTGTTCCACTTCCAAGGCTCTGGCTACCAGGCTGGATTGTACTATTGGAGATTTTTCTGTCAGTGTGCCAAACCAAAACTATGCTGATATTCTACTGTATCGTAATTAGTATTACCATTGTTAGGTGATCACAACCTGACACAATCAAGTACACAACTTATTATTTGCTTCAGCCCGAAGAAGAAAGGACAAATTTCCAATATCTTAGATCTGTTCCACTGATTTGTTCACATTCTGTTCTGGTTACAGGAAAGTTTGCATAAAAAATAAGCAAAGTTAACTTGCATTTTCACCACCTTAATTCAACAACAGGATATTCTGATTCAGTTAATGTGAAAGTACATCTCTGAGAAATCTAGCATTAGAAATCTGGGTTCCTGTTTTCATTGGAATAAACCACACTTTGGGTTTCAACTTAAAGAAGGAAAATGAGGCATTTGCTTGAGAAGGCTCTGGTGTCTCTGAAGCACATGTGCTGATTAGTACTGGTGTGTCACCAGCTGGAACTACTTAAGCTAGAGAGCACTTTGTATTCTTCCCCTCTCTATCAGTAATTGGCAAGTATATTTTTTGCCTACAATCAATTGCTTTTATATTCTGAGTAATATTTCTAAGTAAGAAGAAATATTACAGCAGCTAGAGAAGCTATTGATTTTAGGCAGAAAATGCCCTTTCCAAATGCCACTCCAGATGACTGAAATACAAAGAAAATCTGTGACATCACTAACATGGCCAATAAACCTGTCACTTGGCAAACCAAGGAATGAACACAAATAAATGTGGTTCTTAATTTAGGTTCCGTATGAACCATGGCGTGTAGACAAGGCAAGGATCAAATGGGGGCATCGCATGCAAAGGCCAATCTGCTGAGCTCGTAAGTGAATAAAGCCCAGATCTATGTTGTATAAGAGAGCATTAGATGCCCTGTTTTGTTTTAGGAAAGAGGTTGGAATAGCAAATATAACTTTCACTATCCTGGAGACCAACAAGAGATTAACAACAAGAGATTAACAGTGATCTTGCAGCCCATGGACAAGTATGTGTGTTGTGGTTCAGTTCTACATTCACAGATGATGTGGTTACAGTCCTTGGTGTATTCACCGCAGTCATCATGCAGAAATATCAAGATAATAGTCTTTGGATAGATGTTTTTGTTCAATAAGTCTTTTAAGTTATGGGGTTGCATTTGCACGGGTCTTTCTGAGTACCATAATCCGTATCTCCAATGAACCTTGTCAAGAATTGATTATTTTAGGTACTATTGGAAATGCCGACTGGAGAATAATGGAACCAAGTATCTTGGAGGTAATGTATCCAGTTGAGACCCTGCTCAATTTAGTCAAGAGGTCAAGAGAAGAGCCAATACAGTCTTCTGGTTACCTTTTTTATTGTAAGTGCTTCAGTCATCTATCTGGTTGTAATGTATCTGTGTTATCATCTGGAAGAACTACATAGAATTTTTTTGTTTAGAAATTGTGCTCTCTGAAAGTTCTGGCAAAATAAGGAGTGGGAGGAATGATTTCCAATTTTTTTTCCTCTGAAATGTGAAACGTTTTTGATCATCTTTTTGTGCTTGAGGAAAAATGTTACTTCCTAAACTGAGGGACCAGGAGTTTCCAGATTAGTGAGCTTCACTTGACCATTGACAGCCCCATTGTTCTTACAAATTACAAGAATCTCAGAGGAAACTGTTCGTTACAGGAGAGAAGGCTGAAAATTGTCAGAGATACACATTTAGAATTACTGTCACAAAGAGCATGGTTCTTCATGGTACATTTTCCACACCTCTCTTCCAAGTTAATGTTAACAAATGTAACAAAAAACAGCCAACGTGCATATGGCATAGTATTATGCATACGTTTTAACCAGATGGAAGCATACTCATGCAATTTCATTATTAAGTGCCTTCAAAGGTCACTGGGGCTTCCAGGTTTCATGTCACTGGACATCTGCGTTGTTGTTGTTGTCAGAGAGCATTAGTCTTTTTGTGTCTTAACCAACTACCTCCAGAAGTCAAGGGGATTCAAGTTAACTGTTCTGTCCAAAATTACCTTGAAGTGTTGCCTGTCCAAAGTTGTATTGGGTAGAACAGTGACTTTTACCTCCTTTACCTCTGGAGGCTAAAGGGGCTGCCTGTCCCTCCCCAGAGATCATGTATTATTATTGTGCATTAGTGGCCTAGGCCTGTTGATACATCCCTTCTGATATCTGTTATTGTAGTTGTACACTGTGTCCCTTCTTTGCACTGAAGTCACCACAGTTTTTTTTTTAATATGGCTGTATCTTTGTCTTCATAGATTTTCAAATTCTTTGATATCAGCTTCCAGCATTATAAGCATTCTTGTTCTCAATGTTCTGTTAAATTTAATGTCAACAGGTGATGACTCATGCTTCACTGGTGCAACCTTTCACTTTATCATGCAAAATGTGCATTTTTTACTCCAAAATTTAGTATTTAGTGACACTATTTAAGATTGTTATGACTATATGCCCAAACCTTCTGTACTTCTCTGAATAAAACATAAACTCCAGACTGTAGCCTATTGCCAGGTGTTACTGTAAATTTTATCCTCTGTTGTAAACCCGAATTTCATGGAGAATCTTTCGCAATGTCAGTGCTAATATCTCCTTCATGAACAGCAAAGGTGAAATTTCTAGTTAGCATTGTATGCACAGGTGGCACTAGATGATTGGCATGGGAAGATGGAGCATCCATGAGCAATGATGTTGTTTTGTGATACGTAAATGCTAGCAGGACTCTCGTAAGACTGAGCAACCAGGTAATTAGGAAATCTGGGTGGCTGCTCTGCTTCTGAGCAGCTTCAGTGTGCCTGCTTCTGTGCTAGGCAAAAATCTTGCCCTCTAATCAGATGAGCATTTCAGGTTTAGTTTTATTTTAGTCCTTAATCTGAGGCTGTTTTTTAAAAAGCCATGAGCTGCTGCAGATGAGGATGGCTTTAGGCATCTCGTTAGAACCCCTTTTCATCTTCCCACAGGTGGCTCCATGCTCTATGAAAACAGCACAGGTACCGCTTACCGTGGAACATATTTAACCTTAACTTGAAGGCTTTGCCAGTCTAAAATTTAAATAGTATGTCAACAGAGGAAGCCAGGCCCCCAGATATTAAACAGACTCAAAATATTGAGCGTTAAGGAAGTGAAATACCCTGCCTTTCTACTTTGGCTCTAAATAATAGGCTCTTTGGAATCAAGCTAAAGTAGCTCACTCAATACGGTAAGAACCTGCTCGTGACATTTCTTGCACCACAACTTCTGTTTGAAGCAGGAGGCTGATGAGCATTTGAATATGTGACCATCTTGCATGTGGAGGTTTTGGAGCTAAGAATTAATGATGTTTTATAACCTCAGTGGAGAGAAGCTTCAGTGGGCTGTGCTGAAAAGCCCTCGTTTGATATTTGAAAATGGAACAGCCAAAGAGAGATGAAAAAAAAAAATTGCTACAGGCTTCATCTTGCAGGCTTTCATAAAAAGGTGGGATGAAAGACAGCAGATGGATTTATCTTTTTACTTAGCAGCAAAACTACGAATCAGCTTCATACAAACAGATCTCTCAGCCAAATATAGCTTGACAGTAATTCTATAAGATTCATCAAGTCAAGGGAAGTGATTAGGTCTGATGCCATGAAATAATGTGAAAGTAGGATATCTCATATGATTTCAATATTTCAGACTTGAGTCCATTAAATACAATTTTCTGATGAAAATGCTGCCCTGTGTTGCAACAATTTTCATCTTCATGTATTCTTTAGAATGCTGCATAGTTCTTATACCTTTCAAATTCTCATTTCCAGTGATCTTAAGCATTACTGAAACAATTTCCAGAGAGCAGAGAATACTGTAGCTTTCAACCTGTAAAATGGCGAAGGTGAGTTTTTAAGCTTTTAGAACAGTTTTCTTCGATATTAGTCTAACATTTTACACATTCAGACTGTCAATATCATAGTGTCTTGAGCTGCAAAAGCTCCAGACAAAACACATAGTGTAAGATACTTAATGAGATGCATCATAGTCTTGCTTTCTTCTTTTTATAACACCCAAAGATGTTGGGTGGGTCTGCACTGCGTGAAACAAATTGAGGCATTTCCTGTTGCATCAAGGTTCTCAGGTATAATTTATTCTAATGAACTCTGTCTAAGCTTCTAAAATGGCAAATACCTATTTAATAACTTCTGAAGAAGCATGTATTTAAAATGTGCTTAGGTTCTCATGCACTAAATCATTATAGGCTCCTAACTCTCAATGACTCAGTAGGAATCAGATGCCTAAAATGGCTTTGTAGGTTTGACTTAACTTATCTTACAGGCTTTCACTACGTATAGAATCCAGTAATAATAATGTCCTGTTTCTATAAGTGACTCAAAGCCAATTTGAAAAAGAAAATTTAGATGCCTTATAATAAGTTTGCTTTCTCAAAATCACATATGTACCTAAATCCTGATGATTTTACTGGAAGTTAGGTAGCTAAATGCCTTCTGGATATGGTTACTTTTAGATTTTTCACATTAGTTAACAGCATATATTAAATAAGAGACGTGTGGAAGTGTTTTATTGCTTTGCTTACTTGTATCTTTCTCTTGTACTATTTAAAGCACAGTGTATTTTTTGGAAACCTTTAAAAGGTTTGTGTACTGTTTGATTCAACTGTCATATGTCTTTGAAATGATTAATTGATAACCCAAAGCACAGCACCAGGAGAGGATGTCCTTGTTGATGAGTCTGGAAGATCAGATCTGAACATGCAGCATTGGGGAGTTGTGCTGCAAAATCTCATTTACACAAACAGATGGCAGGCAGAGATGGCTTGTGCACAAGAAGAGTATTGGGCAAGCCAAGGAAAGAACTGGCACTATAGCCTACAGACAGTTAGCTAGTTGTTAGAGTGCACAAACACAGCAATCTGGTAAGTGCCCAGTTGTAGGAGCTCGACCAGACCTGGGTAAAGGTGGGTTTTGCCGATATTACATTGCCAAATGATGATTGTGCAACCGAAGGCTAATGACTGTAATATAACTGAAAAGAAAAGGATGCCAAACCTGCCAGTTCTCTATAATTACACTGATCTCAAGCATAGTAATCTCTTTCCTAGCTGTACCGAAGAATAAAAATCTAAAAGTTCTCTAATGAGTATGAAATTTGTGAGCAAATTAATAGCATTAGTGATGTTGGCAGTGTCTCATGGAAGAGAATGATTAATAACAATCCTGCTTAGTGACCTCTTTCTCATTGCAAAAGAGGCTATGTCTGTTTTTTAAGGGTAGATTTAAAGCACATTTCTCTGAGCAGGTTTCCAAACCAAGCTCTTAGGGGGATGGTATTTTTCGAAGCAGGTATCTCAGGTTAGATATCTAACTGTGTCGTTAGGCCCTTAATTAGAGTTCTCTTCTATAAGGGCTCCTGGGTGACTGCAGGAGTCGCTCTGCAGGGAGCTCTCTGTAAAGCTAGGTGTAAGTAAGTGCCTCAATTTTCAGGCTTCACCTCTGCAAAAGAAGTCCTGAGCAATATGTAATGGATTAAATCCGCTGAGCTCTGTTTAATAGGGTTCTAGGGACCTTCTTCAAGATCTTATAAAATGCTGGTTAAGAGTGAGAGAAAGCAAAATGCAAGAGAGAATGTAGCTTTCTTTGAACTCTTCCATATCAATTCACTGTTTTCACAGTGGATTGTTTTAATGGCTTTATTTGGAGATGTTCCTAAGGATAACAGCGAAAAGGGCTGCACAATGTCTGCTTACACTAGCAGAAGGATCCGTAATAATCTTTTCACTGTTGTGTGCAATTAAGTAGTCTGTTCAGACTTTATCAGTTCTCTGGGCCTTGTGTGCTTATATATCACACAAGAGAGCTGCCCTCATACTCGTGAGATGGTATTTCCTTAGAAAAGTGAGGGCTCAGACATCTTGGGTTCCCCTATCTGTTGACTGGGCTGTAGGAATCCTTAAGGAAGTTTTCTAAAATGGCAGTCCCTAGATACTTCTATTCAAAAGGTTCGTTCAGCTTACTGTTGGGCCTTGGACTCTGAAATGTGCAGTGTTGCTTGCTCTATACGTTACTGCATAGCCAATGGCCACCATCATAATGAATATTGAATGTACCATATAGATATGCTTCAAGTTTAAATCTTACAGAATTTTCCCAAGTGTTTTCTTTCAGATGAAATCATGGCAGTTGTGGATGAGCTTTTGTTTTTCTGGAGCATATTATGGGATACTTATTCCTGTGGTACACTGGTTAGCAATGCTATAATACTTCATTGATGACCTTGTCTGGCTAGAGTGAGTGCTGGACATGGTTAGAGCTCTGCTGCATTCAGGGACTTGGATGTAAAGTTAACCACAGGGGCAGCAGGAAAAGGGATGTGTGCTTCATTATTGTAACTCCTGAAAAGAAAGAAAGAACGAACGAACATAACAAATATGAAAAGGGGGAAGATCTTGGAGGCTATAATATGCACTTTTCATTTAAGTCTAATGAATAACGCTAAAAGGAGGATGAGGCACTGAGCATGGAATAAAAAAGGCTGTTATTGAAAGAAATGCTACTAGCTACAGAGGTGACATATACCAGCTCAGTAATATTAAATACCATCTAGCAGTCATACGCTTGGCTGATACAGAGAGAAATAAGTAGGGGAGAGAGCTTCTGGAGAACTTGCACTAGATAGTTTACAAAGTTTTTATTTTATTAATCAGAAAGTCACCCTTTTCCATTCTTTGAACACTATCTTATTAGCCTAACTCAGTCTCAAAATTTAAGTGCCTGCCATTGATAGCACATATTCTATACACTAAGCTTAGCAAGAAAGGTATAGACTACTTCATAGTTTCAAGCAAACAACTTGTTTCACCCAGCAATTAGTAGCTTAGTGCTCTGATGGGACAGAAATGGCCTTCAGGTGAAACTAATGAGTGCTCCTGACAAAAGGGAGGTTGCCAGGTGCTATTAATGATTGTATATGAGGAAAAAAGGCCCGGAAGTTTCTTTCATTGTCTTTTTTTCTCCTCTGTGCCTGCAGGTTTTGCTTTTGCCTCTGGGAGAAGGAGGTATGTTTGCTCTTCTAGAGGCAGAAGGGTGTTCTGTGCAATGGAGTTGTTTTAGGAGTTTTCACAGTGAAAAATGCTACAGGACTTGTTGAGCCCTGGACCATCTGATTGTGAAGGTAGGTTTCCTCTGGGCATGGAGTTGGGCACCTGCCTATGGTACAACAAATGTTTGTGCTGATTTCTGTTATTCCTGTTGATCTAGAGATATAGTGATTTCCCAGTCTTGGTTAAGAAGTGTTGTAGTAAAAAATTTGATCTTTCCAGTCTTTGGTAATCTTGTAGTATCCAAAATAATGCAGTGATGACGAGCTGAGTACTGCTAGTGGAGACAGCCTCATAGTACTGTAAATATTTTCTTTTCCTTAAAACTAAGCAGTCTTCTAACAAAGCTTGTTACTGGAAAGCGTTACCCTCTTCTGGTTGAGTTGTTTAGCGTGATGCTTACTTTAGAATTACTAGAGCTTTTGGCATTTACTTATGTATGACTGGATTCAGTAAGAAAAAATACTACAACTTTTTTTTAAGCGTTTGGAGTCTTTTAGTCACTGTAATGCAACAGACAACTGCCTTAAAATTTGCAAAGTGTAAGTATTCCAGTTAAACAGTTATTCCAGTAAAACTCAATAGTTAGTGGTGCTTCACAGACCAATTTTAGTCCTTTTTTGCTTCTCCTTTCTCTAAGGAGATTTTACTGGTGATGGCCGTAAGGTTTCCCGTAATGGAACAACATTGGTATTGTAGAAATTGCTTGCTGAACGAGCGTCTAGTGTCTTTGATGGTATATGTAAAGTAGACTTTGGTAAACCTCACTTAAGAAGTTGGAATTTACTGGGACTTCAGGTTTCTAGTATTTCTCTCTGTATTCTCTCACAGTGTTGTGTGCTATTAAGCTTCTAATGTGGTAAATGTGTGCAGGTTCTTTGACTCTCCTGGGTTCCAGGAAAGCCAGTTACCTGTGAAGACTTAAAGTGAAATCAGGAGCTAGACATGACTCTTATTGTGGCTGTTGTATAGATAAGTCAAGTAAACAAAGAGAGCCTTTTGGGTAAGGACTTTATTTTATGACTTAAAATAGCTCACGAAAAGCCTTAATGCTTTCTCTATTTTGTGCTGCGGAGTGAGCTGATCCAGTGAACTCAGAGGTGTGTAACTGCTTGAAGATACCTGTTCTTTGTTGGTTTATGATGTTATGGAAGACTAGATTCAAACCATGATGTTAATAGTTAATAATGCCTTGAGTGAAGATGAGGCCTTTTGGCCAAGACAGGGAAATACTTGAAACATGCACTCAAATTTAACAAGTTAGTCAGTGAAGTAATTTTCTTGCTTTCTGGTGTATAACACAGCTTAAACAACTGTTGCTACCTTTTTTTTTTTAATACCTTCAATAGTACTTAGAAATGTAGGAGAAAAGATTTGTTGCTTTCAGAAGGCTTGAGACCTAATTGAGTGACAAATGATCTTAATAGAGATTATAAAAGAATAATTCACGGTGCAATATGCTGAAATGAATACGTACGGCAGGCTGCAAATGCATTCATGGAACTTTCTTTTTATATTCAGGAAAAAGTCTTTCATGATGTTCTGAATGTGGATGATTATTGCTTGGATCGATCTATTTTGTTAAAATTTAAGCTGTGCTTTGGTTTTGTTTCTTTCTTTTTTTAATATGCAATATAATCACTAAATTAATTTCTCTGCCAAGAGGGTAAGGATTCTTATGAATCTCATTTCTACACATGCCATAGTAATTTTCTGGAGATCAAAGATTATGATCATTAGTTAAAAGAGTCTTTAAGACTTTGAATTCCAGATCATGCAAACAGTAAATGAGGAAGTGTTGGTAGTTGTCAGTGAATTCTCGGCATTCCAATCTATTGTCCTGGACTTACGTTGCCATAGATGTCTGCTGAATTGTAAATTACATATTTGATTCAATACTACCTATAGCTGTCTTTGTGACTGAAAAGATGAAGAGTTGTGCTGATAGTAAATTATACTCTACATATTGATCTCTTAATAACCCACAACTGTAAAACTATGCTAATAATTTTCCATTTTGCAGCACTATGACTTTTTCAGTACCAGGAAGTGCATTTACCTACCTTTACTTTTTTTTATTCTTATGCTGTTTTCCCCAGTTTTTGTACAAGAATTTACACATCCCCTGAAGTAATCTGTTAATAACAAAACCAAAAGGTGTGCTTGCCATTGGTTTACTGTGTTGTGTGATATTGGTGACAGCATGCACAGCTGCTGCCTAAAATTATATTTTCTTGGCAATCTGACAACCTTGAATACTTCACTCCTTAAGTATTATTGAGGCCCTTAGTGACCTGTGGTATTCCTATAAGAAATGCTAGAAATCAGCCAACTCTTGCATACTGAGAATATGGTTGTTACATGTGCCCATGTTGTCTTCTATTGGCTCTTTCTTTCATTTAGGGATTTTTAATACTGCTTAATAGTGTTTTCAAAACTCCTACTAGTCGAATCATAATCCAGAGATGGGTTAACATGTCTTGCTGTGGAAGGTGCTGTCAAAAATTAAATATGATCTTTCATGCATTTCTGGTGGTAGGGTCACAAACTAATTCATGTGAGTGAGAAAATGTGCTGGTCTAGCAATGTCACAGTCTGTCAAGACTTTTTTGCTGTCAGATTTTACTCAGAATATATACAAAAATGCAATTCCTTTTCTGTTTCTTGAACTCAAAGCATTTATTAACAGACACTGAAAGGAAGCTAAAAACAAATAGGTCTCCTTTTCAGCAACTGACTTCTTATAGATCTGCTGACTGGTCATTTATATCAGCTCACATAACTTCAAAACTTTGGCATTTGCTTGAGAGAAACAGACTAATATATTGATCTATGGTATTTTTATAAAGTTATGTTTTATATGAGAATATTTTTTTCACTTCAAAAACTGTATGTTGAAGTCTTATTTTAATTCTGGGTGTGCTAAGAGGACATAAACTGAACAGGATGGAATGAGAAATACGTCCCTTGAGTATATGGCATTCACTCAGAAATTATCGTCTTGATATTGTCTAACTGATTGTGTGGTGTTAAACAAAAAAGAAAGAAAATTATGAGAAAAATATATGACAATATTCACAGCCAGTAATTAATATTAGGAAAAATCAGCTAGTCTACTGCAAGTCTGGTTTGCAGGTCTGTTTCTCTAAGGTCATTCTTTGGTTTCTATTGACTTACTATAACACATTCAGGTGGAAGGTCTAGTCTAATGCATTAAGACTCTTTTGGAAAAAAGAGAAGCCTATTTAGCATAAAGGAAATGGAACTGTGCAGAGTTTTACATATGATAGTCAATATCTAGTTTTGCTGCTGCTTTAGCATCTCTGTTGAAGTGTAAGGTAGCTTAAAAAAAATAAAATCGATCGACTGATGTCTCTGGGGAAATCAATATGTTGAAAGTAGACGACAATGAAATCTGCAGATTGACAGATATTTTTACTCTGCAGAGGGCCTTAAAGCGAGGAGGTGCAAGAACTTAAAAAAAAAAAAAAAAAAAGCCAGCATGTCTCCCTCCCCACATGGCATTATGAAAGAAAGTAGGATAATTTTAAAGTGACCTACAGTGGTAACTATATGATATATCTCAACAGATTGAGATGTCACACAGTGGCTCTGCTGAATATAAATTGTCAATGTTGCATGTAATTCTTTGCCTTTTCTTGGAGCATGTAGTGTGAAAATGAGATGGCTAGGTGTCTAAATCACATAAATGACTATTTTGTCTGTCACTGTTACAGATAAAAGCCAATAACAACAAATAAAATAAATGATCTGAAATAGAATTTTAAATCAAATAACATACCACTTTTGTATCTCTACTGATGACATTTATTAAGAGAGCTCTAATAACAACATGTAGCAACTTTCACAGCAGTACAGTAGGGAATACCTTGCCTCAGCCCTATTACTGCTACCAGGTTTTAAGGCATTATTCTGTACCCGTTACAGGGTAAAATTGCCAAAATAGAGCCTCAAGCATTTGAGGAACAGAAGGATGTCTGGCAGCTGTAGCATGAGAAATGAAAGCTGAGAAAGTAATGTGTCCAGCTGCAAGACAGAACTTTCTCTTAAAAAAAAAAAATGGATATTTTGTGTTGCTGCTCAAAGACAGGATTCTTTATCCTTGATTAGGATTGCTTTCAGCAGATATTCTTCTTTTCAGGTGTGTGCTACTCAGAGAAATTAAGTTGTGATCACGTTTCAGAGCCCTTGTATCTGCTGGTTAACAGGGGAGAGTTAAGTGAGAAGCTTTCACTTCCTGTAAAGGTTTTAGAAGTTGGAGAAGTGAAGTGAAAATATTTGGTTTTCTGTGCTTAACATATCCATCCTGACTGGTGTCACTTACATGATACAAACAGAAATTATATTTAAAAGACCTTTGGAATGTGCTTACCAACACCTAGAATCACAAAGCAGCTCAGTAGATGCTTTGCTTTAAGTACTTGTTCAATCCTTTGATCTCTACTAAGCTTGTGATATAGTTAAGCAAATGCTTTTCAGTATCCTTTAGTGATACAGGCCCAAAGTATCTGTTATTTTTCATCCCTTTTTAGTATCTATTTTACTTAAAATAGTAAAGTGGGATCGCTATTTTGATCTCTGCTGATCTCCTGATCCCCCTACTGTTGCTTTTAAGAGTGCCTTAAGACTTAACAGCTTGCTAAGAGAATTAGTTGAGAATTTTTGACTGAACATTCTCCATCGCAATAAAATTTATGGAACTTATAAGAATGCATTCTGTTAAATTCAAATAACTTATTGACTTCTATGGTGGGAAGAAAACATCTATTCTAGAAAACCTACGTCACTTTCTGTCTCATTTCTGCATGTGGCAGCATGCCTCCACTCAAGGAAAAGGTTCATTATTAGGCCATATTTTTTAGTTCAAATTAGTCTACTTATTTGGTGATGGTTCTATTTGAGTAGCTGTGCCTTGAATTTGTGAGGCTAATGTCTGTCAGTTTATTGTTTGTCGTCAGCATGTTTTGCTGAATAATATAATTTAACTGAAACTGTGATTAAAGACCACTTCAGTTTTTGCCAAGTTGGTTGCTTGGCAAAGTGTCAGCATAAAATCAGCAGTTGCTGCACGTAAAATAGCCTGTTTTAAGTCAGTGGTGTACGGTGGATCATAGTTAGTATTGACTTAGCTCTAATTGATTCCCTGGAAGTGCACCCAGATTTAAGTTGGCTCATTAATTTAAGGCAAACCTGCATTCTTTGCATTGAGGGCATTGTTAGGGTTTTGGGGCATGTAACCACTGTAACACAGTTAATGAATGACATAGCACCACGTTCAGTTGCCAAGACTTCTTAATTTTTATTTTATTTTATATTCTTCCCCTAGAGAAAATTTGCTAAATGTCTTGGATGTTTAAAGCCCAACTGTTTTATTAGAGGGAATCCTGGGCATCCTAACAGTGTTCAGATTAGGTTTTATCAATATCCCTTTAGTTTCAGGAGGCATCTCAGCCTTTGATACCATCCCTAAAATTAAACTGTGTTCTTTGTGGGAAAAGATATGGAGGGATATATTTGGAAAGCAACAGCCCATGGCCTAGGTTTTATGGTTTCTCATCGAGTTGCAAGGTGATTAAGAGCTCTGGCTACTGTGTGACTGTTATCAGTTTCATGTAAATAGATTTAAGTTAAAAGTAAGTAGTATCATTATCTAAAATGAGAAGGATTAGGTTTTTATACAGCTACTGTATTATATCTTTGTTGCTAATTCCCAGTATGATTAAGTAACTATCGATTATTTTGTATTAAATGACAATATAACTGTCTTGGTAGCTTTAAATAACATGTTCCTTGAACAACTGTAATGTAAACCATTGCCTTATTTTCATCAGGGCCACCAAAACCGTGCTACAGATAGACATGGTTTGAGAGATCCCGGGGTTTTGTTTTGGTTTTTTTTTGTTTTTTAAACTGTTTTGAAATTGGTTAGAATTTCATCAAGAAATGAGTAATGATAACTTAAAAATTTTAGTATACTGCTGTGGTAATGGGTGAGGAAAAATAACTGCTTGTCACTTTGCAAGTATTCTGCTGACTTGCGCTGAGACGTTTCCTGTGTTGCTGCCTCTCTTGAAATAAATTCTGTCTGTGGCTAATGGTCCTTGTCTTATGTGAACAGAACTGAAAAATAAAGAAACAATAATGATGTTTAATGATACTGCAATGGTCTAAGAAGCTATTGCAAGTGTGCACCCTAACTAAGCATTTATAGGAAGATAAGGCTGCCTACGCATAGTGTGCTGAAGTCTTGGGAGTAATAAAAGTACATGTTTAATAGACTCCTAATCAACTTTCCCTTATTTATGGCTATTTGTGACTTCAGTATTTATGTGACTTGATAACACGAAGCCATAATTTGTAAAAGATGGCATTTTTCTAGTATTGTTCTTAATACATTAATAGAAGGAACTTGCAAGGGCCTAGCTCTGATTATTTCATTGATGTCTTCTGAGTTAAGAGAGAAAAATGACCATATGCATGTTTACACAATTTATTCTGTAAAGGGAGGTGTTTCCATACAGTGTTTTGGATGACAGTGCTAGTTGTAATAATAATGCTCTTTCGTAAGTCACATAAGTAGTAAGACTGACGTAAGCCCAGGAGTATGCTAGCAATAGTTTCCAAAATTACTTAAACTGCTCCCCCCCTGCCTCCAACCCAATAAACCCAAACAAAAAACCCCACACAACTCCAAAACCCATCCAATCCCCACAACCCCCCCCCAACTTAAAAAAACAAAACAAACAAACAAAACAAAACAACTCACCTTTAGAGGAATCGTTTGAACAGTCCAGATTCTATTCTATTTGTCAGGCTTTCACCATGACAATAACAAAAATACAGATATCTTCTAATTTTCTACAGACTTACTCAGGTTAGATTTTGCTAGGTGGCAACCACAGAACAGCGGGCAAATCTGGGTTCAAAACCTTCCCCTTCAAAACCAGAAAGCACAGGCAGAAGGTTAGCTGCAAACAAACTTTTGCTTTTCTGTGCAGTGCCCCAGAATTTACAAAAACACATGTGTTAAAACCACATTGATGTCTCATTGATGCTAATGTGGGGGCGGGAGGGGAAGCTTTTATTTCACACTGAAAAACAATAGTTCTTTCGGTGAAGGATTTTTTTTTTTTCTGTCATTCCAATGTGTGTAGGTAGAAGAATAAAACTTTCACTCATGTGTTTGTGGTTTGGTTTTTTTTGTAATCCTGAAATTGTGCAATCCGACAGCAGGTATTAACAGTGGAGATATTACAAAAGGATAAGGTGTTTCATATTTGCTGATACCTGCTGAAAAGCAAAGAGAAGGTCTGGAAAGCAGGGATAGTGAGTCTGTACAGGGGCTTACCTGTATGTAGAATTGTTGTATTAAAATTTGAATCTTGGTAATCTATGTTTAAGGAACCTCTGGAAATTACCCGCTCTAGCACATGCGTGTGCCCCCTACCCCGAAGGTCATCTGAGAATGAGGTTTCTCAGGGCCTTGTCCTGTTGGGCCTTGAATATCTGCAAGGCTCTCCACAGCCTCTCTGGGCAACCTGCTCCAGTTTTTCATTACTCTTCAACTAGACGTTCTTTTTCTAACATCTTATCAGAATTTTTCTCGTTGCAGCTTTTCTTGTTGCCTTTCTCCATTTCTTGGCATACCACTGAGAAAAGTCTGCCTCCATCTTCTTCATACACTTCCAATAGATTCCTGCTTCAGTAAATTCAGTTTCCTTTCCTGAAGTCTTGATCTGTAAAGAAGATACGGATCTGTATCTCTTGTTAAGAGATTTTTTTTTTGTTCTGAATTTCCATCAGTACTCATACAGAGCTGACAGAAGTAGCTGAAGACGTTAATGGCTACAAATAACCCAATCATTTTTAATTATGTGTGTGTGAAACCCACAAAACAGTGGTCAGTTACTCTGAAAGGTGAATGAATATAGACTAATACTGGGATATGGGAAGATTAAAAAAAAATGCAGTGCATGTCAGTTTCTTTAGGGACATAACTGTATCTCACTCTGAAAGAAATATGTTGCAAATATATTTTTATTCTGAAGTACTAGCTCTTCATGTTTACTTGCATCTTTAGGTGTATGTTGATAAGATAGCCTGTGCTTGCTTGTTTGCATGTGGCCCCACTGGGCTGTTTCACAGGTGCGCTAGATCCTTTCAGGATCAGTACCTTATGGAGCACTTAAGTCAGCTTGCACAGATGCTAAGCATCAAAGAGCTGTGCAGGAACACAGGTATGAAGTGGCCAGTCTGCCAGATATTTAACCTGTCATTCAGTTCATTTTTCAAGCTGTAGGAAGGACAGATTGTTAAAACTTTTTTTTTTAAAAAAAGCACTGGGAATACATAAGAGTAGTGTCTTTTCCTCCTATAAGGAAAACTGTCTGAACACCACCCTCCATAAAGCAGAATGATAAAGTAATATATTAGAACTCGTAAACTTCTTAAGCAAAGGAACGTACTGTGTCTTTCATCTGTCTTTGCATACATTGATAAATATTCAGCAGTGAATGTTCATTATAATTTTTGTACTTGTAAAAGGACTTTGGCAATTCATTTCTAAATTGCTGCTCATTTTACCCTGCAAGACAAGATATTTTTTTTCCTGTATTGAAAACTAAGAAACATCATCAGAGTAGGAATGTGTGGTACATTTTTTCAGTGTGAAACACATCAGCAGTAAGTGTTTTTCCACAGAAAGGTCTAGATTGGTGATATCAAATACTTACTGTTGATCTGTGGAGAGGATAAGGAAAAAACAAATAAATAAAACCTAGGCAGGACACAAAATAGTTGGCACAAAATTGCAGGAAATAAAAGTTTTTAAGGTAATTTACCCTGGAAAGCATATGCTCTGTACCTTTCATCTAAATTACTAGTGAAAACTTGCAAAAAAATTCCCTATTAATGAATTATTTTATAACTAGTCATTATGGAGGTTTAACATGGCTAGGCTATCTTGTGCTAGGATTTCACTGACCTCAGGATGTAGAATAACTTCTGTAGGAGTACAACAAAAATAATGGCAATGTTTGCTATAACAATGTTCCTGCTTGAAAGGCACACATGGCACAAAGCTAGCTCTAGAGTGTCCATAGGCACACTGAAATGGCTCAATAAATAGGTAGTACAGATATTAAAGAGATCTGAAAAGCTTTTCATTGTTTTATGTATCTTAGTACAACATATGGATAAAATACTTGCAATATCTACAACTGATGAACACATGTAAAATACAGGCTGTGCGAACTTGTAGTACTATTTGTCTCCCACTAGGAAGCATTGTTAGGAGGTCCTGAAAAATATGTTTTTGTTCTTCCTCTTGCCAATATGACTGTCAACTGAAAATTCAGCTTTGGCAAAATATTCTGGATTTTCATGAGCAATTAGCAGGATGCACATGTTTGCTGGCAATATCTGGGTAAGTAGCGGGTGATAGCAGCAGAGTTTCCAGGTATTTATGCACACACATCTGTTTAGGATACCTTTCCTTTCATTGCTCTCATATATGTGAAAACAGTACTGTGCTTGATTTTGCTGATGACGTGCTAGGATCTCGTTCTTTCAATGTCACTTTGGGATGCTTCAGGAAGTGTGGTTTATAGTGGGGCTGTGCCGTAGACTTGTCTACTACTGATGAAAGCAGTGGTAGCAAAGAAGTAATGTGTCTTCAGGCTTTTGCGCTCTCTCTCTGGTAAGTTAACCATGATATCAGCTACAGGTATCTTATTAGGCAGTGTCTTCTGGTAGTTTTCTCACTGTGGAGACCTTTCTGCCACAGTCTGAAAGTGGTGCTTGGTTTGCTAGTTGTTCCTTTCACAATAGTTTGCATGTGCCCGAAATCATACCAGCTCAGAATACAGGCCAGTCCTATTAGATTAGAATATTTGCTATTCAGTGTGTCTAGTGGTACTTTCCTCTGTGGCCTCTATAATTTGATGCTCTAGCTCTCTTAATTATACTGCTAGGACTCATGAAGACACTAAATTATTGTAGAAACTAGTGTGTAGATGTCAGCAATACTAGGTATGTTTATAAAAAGTTTTCTTAGTCTGACTTACTAACAAAACAAGCCTTATAAATTTGTTTATAAGTAGATATTGCGGAGAATGTCATTGCGTGCACTGTTCTCCTGCTGTAGCCTGATATGCAGCCAGCTGAAACTGTCAATAAAGCAAGCTGTTAGAATCCTGAGGAAAATGCGGGGGGGAGAAATTGGTTAAAATAATGCCATCATTTTATTAGAATAATTGCTAGTATTTATTTCTGAATATTCTGACTTGGAAAAATACTAATTAGGGAACACTTAGTAATGGGGGGGAGTTCATGAAACAACGATGATAGTTTTGAAAATGCAAGTTTTGGCTTTTAATTTCAGAGGGACAGGAGGAGGAACAGAAAAGAAGTAGAAATACGCAAGTCTTAAGTATATGTAGAAGTGTGAATGGGAAGAGAGGAGCTGCCAGTCATTTTCTGTACTGATTTTTGCATGTTACTTGAAGCTATATGGCATTTATACAATATCATAATTTGCCACTTATATAATGTCAGTGGAATGCTGGAATGAATTGGACGTGCTCAGCAAAAACTAGAGCTCTTTTCTAGTCTACCTAGAAATACAGCACGGTTTGAGTGGTTATCTTTAAAAAAAAAAAAAAAAAAAAACCAAACCAAAAAACTGCTAATAGTTGAAACAGTAGCTCCAGGGATTCATTAAAGCACACTGCTGTTGTACAAACTGCTACTGTTTAGTTTTGATGCTTTGGTCTTTACCTAATATGTAATTACAGAGCTTAATCAAGGCTTGAATTCATGGCCTTACCAGTACATTTTAGTTTTTTATTATTATTAAACAGTCTTTTATTTCTTTTTTTTAAATCATTTATACCGTTATTAAGATTCAAGCAATTTCTGCTTTTATGTGATTGCTAGAAGTGCAAAAACTGTTTTTCTCAAACTAATGGAATATCTGTGCTAAATCTTTAGTCCAGTTAGATTTCATTAGGTACAGTTTAGACCAAAGAAATGGGAATCTGAGTAGACCAAGTACTTGCCTTAATGTTAGTTTTCCCTCTCCTCAGTGTGAACTGAAATATATAATGAAAAAGAAGATTCTATTAATCCTTGGTGCTATGGCTCAAAGTGTATAGTTTTTCAAGCAAGACTGGCATGTTGTGGGGGTTGGAGGAGACCTTCCCATGCCAGATCAGGTGATTAATACTTTCAGCCTATTTTCATTTGGCAGTCATCACTGCATTTTTCAAGATGGGTAACTCTTGCCTGACATAATCTGACACAAGCTGCAAAAGCTGTTTGTGGATTGGATCAGGTGACGTATTGAAGAATTATGTGATTACTCTTATATTACCACTTAAGCAATGAATTTTGCTGTTTGCTCTAACTTATGCTTCTACCCTTGCTCTGCTTTTGTAAATTTAAAGTTTGGCTTCTTAGACAGTTACCATCACTTGCTTACCTATCAAGGACTAGAAAAGCAAATGGGTTCTTTTTCTCTGCAATTGTTCCTGTTTTCCCTGGAATAACTGCTTAAATGCATAGTTAATAATCATTGACAAAAACCTGGAGTGAGAGAAGCCCTGTCCCCTGGGAAATTAATGTCCAAACTCCAGTGGACTTCCAGGGACAGAATGTTACCTGAGATGTACAGAATGTCTTTCAAAATTCTGTCTGTTACAGATCTAGAATAGAAGTGCAAAGCTTTCAATTACAGCATTAGTTTCTCTTTTTGTGCAAGCTACAAGTGTGTCTGTGCTCTGCCATATGGAGTCTCCAGTGTCCATGGACCAGGGACATGGATGTTTGTGGTTCTCTGTGTGGTCAAATAGGTTTGTGCACACTTCTAAGCTGCTACCTCAGGACGGATCTCTGATTCTGAACTTAAGTGGTGCAGGGTGGCTGATGTTCGTGCTGTTCACTACCAACTCTTTCTAGTGGATTGGATCCATCCCTATTGTACAGCTTTTGCTCAGGTCTGTTCTGGGTCATGTATGGTTACCAAGATAGAAAAAAAACATTTTTGTCTTTTTTTTTTTTTAAAGTTCAAAAGTATATGAATCAACAATCTGCAGTCTACCAGAACAGTGTTGTGTGACATGAATGTTCGAGGGAAATCTGAGAGCACAGTGCCAGCTGGGATGTGTTGGGGGCCTGGCTGGGTACAGAGAGACAAGCCTAATGTGATCTCACCCATGCTGACTTACAAGAGCCATTCCTGGAGTCAATGATCCCTAGAACCACGATCAAGTTTTGCTTTTGCTTGGGTTTTGGAGGAGTGGTTCACAGCAAAATGGGAACCCAAGTCTGAAGTAATATACATATGACACAGATGACCAGGGGATCTGAACTTGAGCATTAACTACCTTAGCTGACTGTGTAGATGTACCCAAAGTCATCTAAATATGCAGTTTCGAAGAAGGTCCGTCAACCCTGATGACCCATTTGTGGTAACAGCATAGATCATTAAAGCCCTTTAAGTACTTTGAAACTCCTGGGATGTTCTCTGCGTTGTTTCTGTTTATCTGAATTATATTAAGCTCTTCAGTTAAAACGATACTGTATGACTGAAAGAACTAATTACACAAAAGTGAATGTTGGTGAATATCTGTGACAAGTGCTAGTATAGACAATAGACATCTGATCAAGAAAGGTGTGAGGCATACCTCGTCCATTTTTGGCTATTCTATGTCCTTTTAAAACAACAGTCTGAATAGTCTATGGAAGACTGAATTTAACCTACTTGTAGAAGAGTTTTGAATGAGAAGATTAATTTAATTCGAACTGTAATGAAACGTAGTTTTCAATAGACCCTAGTTTGCTTTATGCCTTCTAAGCCCCCAAATGCCTGCCTTTGTTTTCCATAATACCATCTCCCTCTGTTTACCTAAACCACCTCTCCCTTCAGTGTCCCTGACCAACGTGGCTGAGGTGAGTGCTGTTGCCTAAGTTTGCTGGTTTGCAGCTGTGTATGTGCTGAGTTGACCAGATGGAAATTTCACTGGCTGGTTGGCTGCTGGCTATGGAAAGACACTTAGTGGAAGTAATTACTAGGGTATCTATTATCTGTTCAGCATCTGATTTTCAAGTAATACAGAGTATTGTGTGTCTGAGACTATTATCCTGTTTTCATATTTCAGCCAGATTTTACTAATGGATTCTGAACTTGTTGGCAATTGGGAGGGCATGCTACTTTTGCTTCCCTTAAAAGACTAGGCTAAAAATCTGCTTTAATAAAACTGTTTGCAAGAGAAAAGGATCTCTTTCAGCAAATGATTGCCTGCCACTGACTCTTTAAAAATTATTTTCTTTTTTTTTTTTAAGAATCAACTTCCACCTTCCTTTGCTAAAGTAAATCATATTTTGTTTACTCCGAAGGCTGAACTTCACTATTCACACTAGAGGAATAAAAATGGAACATGCATCCCCAAGAGTTTTACACAGTAACTTCATTAGGGAGACTCAATTACTGGAACTAGAGACTTCCATTCTCCCTGTTTGACTTCACGTTTCATGGCATTTTATGTTTACAATAGCTGAGAATTCAGACCCCTTGAGAGAGAAGTTGAAAAGCTATGTGTTTGTTGGCAAAATTCTTATGTATCTGCAGTTGCTTATTGCTTCAGCTTCTTAGCATAAATAGCACCTTGACGAGGTACTACACACAGGCAAGATTCCAGGAATGGTGTGTAACTAAAACACAATTTTATTAGCTCATCTGCTGTATGTTGTCATAGTCATAATGTGTATATGTGTAGACTGTCTCTGGGAAGCTATTTAAATCATCTGATGTGTATTGTGCTGAGATCCTATTGCCATTCTTTTCTAAAATGAGTAAGTTTACAGAGAAATGGAAGAGGGATATTTAACATCGTTCTGAAGACGACATTTTCTGTTGAGCCAGGAACCTGATTCTCTGCTGAATAGTCAGTTTGTCTGGGAATATGCCACAATGCCATTTCTGCAGTATTGTGTATGGAGTTGTCCCTGAAATATGGGAAGTTGGTCCTCCCCTGCCCTCCAGCTAAACCTATATCTAATCTGACAGAAAAATTCCTTCATTGCTCTCTTGTTGTCATCCAGCCTCCTCTCTCCCACCCCCCTTCCCTCTCTCCCCAATAACTGATGTGTATATCAGGATATCGAAACTCTTTCCTGTGTAAGTGAAGGAAAAGGAGCAATTGTGCAAAGCAGGCTGTGAGCCAGTAGGTTTCTGCTGCATTATTTTTTTTTTTTTCTTACGATGCAAAAGGGGGGATCTTCTTTAGAGTGACTAAATATCTTCTTTGGGAATAATGCTTAAAGGCACCAAGTATCATCTTAGATGAATGGCCTGATAGATCTGATAAAGCCACCTTGCTTTGAGACCGGGTATATCACTAGGTGAAACTAGAAAGGTTGTGGTTTGTTTGTTGTTTTATTCTTCCTTTTTCTTTCTCCTGAAACAGCTTCTGGACTTGTAATTCCATTTTTTGGGGGCTGGTTTATGGTCTTGTCCTGTTACAGCATGTAAAAAATTTCTCTCTTTTCCAAATTGTGCAGACTATTTTTCATGGGCGTTTCCCATGCAGAGAAAGGCCTATTTGTAAATGACTCTGGAACTATCACATGTCCCTTCTAAGTGCTGTTCTAAAATTTCACTGCCACTGTGCTATTTTCACATGTATAGTTTCCATTACTACTTATAATGTTTGCTAATTTTACTTATTGGAATTTTTGAATTATACATTTCCACCATCCTCCTTTTATTCTGTGCCTCTTGGGAGTGAGTTCACTAACTGAATGCAGATAATGTGACCTATGAGGGCTGTTTCAGAGAAAGTGGCTGCCTCAAAATCCCCGATCTTATTCTATTTTTGCTCTTCCCTTCTGAAGATAAAGGAGTTAAAGCAGCTTTAGATTTCTGCCTTATGCAGAAGACTGGTACGTTAACACTGTACACTACACAAACTTGCAAATCCCAGACCGTCTTGTATCAGATTCTTACTCGGATGCTTTATGTGCTTTTCAGTGCAACTGCCTCAGAGGTCCTTATAACTAGGAATCATGGTCATAGTTTTTATTTTTCTGTTTAAGAGTTATTAGGTATGTAGTGCCTTATTTTGTTTGCAGTGAGCTTAGAATAACAGTGTTTTCTAGGCTAGGACAGCTACAGTTTGGAAAGGAAGCTAGTTTATAAGCTGCCAACGTCAGGTCTAAGTTGTGCAGATCCATTTTTTCCAGTTACATATTTGTTATTTGTCAGCGGTGTTGTGGTAATTGTGTAGTATCCTCCAAAACAAACAATGATGAAAAATAAAATGTTGGCGTCACTAGTGTAATGAACTATGAGACTGGAACTTTGGAAAAACTCAGCAAATAACACTCTTCCCACAAGCAAACAGTTCCAAGTCTTTGCGCAAGGCAGTCAAATCATACTGGAGTTCAGAATCAGGGAAGAAATGAATGAATTCTGGTGCTACTATCACCAGTTGATTGTAAAACTTCTCTGGACCAGGGCATTGGCAGACTTCCTGTTGCTCAGCATATGCAGATCTATTAAGAATCTTCTGTTTCTTGGCGATTTCTACAAAACAACTGAAAAATTTCATAATGAAACATTCAAAGCTCAGAAACATTAAATTAACTAAAGATCTGAAGCCCCGTGCCTATGGCTAGTTTTTGGCTCTATTAGGTTGATGTAAATTGTTCGCAATGTTGGCAATGGCAAGCAGTGTCGGCTTTCTGAAACTTTTATTGGGAGACATTGATTGAGGGAAGGAGAAGAGAAAAAAAGCTTATCAGGTGTTCTGTGGATTCTGTTTATCAGGTTCAATGCAATCGTCTATCTCCTTCTCCTATCTCTTGTCATCCGAGTTCTTACTCATCCATTGGCTCTAGACTTAAGCTATGTGCTTTTGAACTATACTATCTCTTTGCTGCAGCTGTACCCTGCCTAGTAGAGTGGGAATTAGGCCTATAGGTGTTACTGGAACAAAACCAGATAACGAGGATACCAGAGGAAAAAAATTCTGATGTGTCGTGAAGTAGTGCTTTGCAGTTGATACATGAAAAGTGAACTGCTCCCGTGTGTTGTGATTGAATGATTGGCAAATTATGTTTAAAAAAATAATTTGGAGGGCTGGAGGGAACCTACACATCCTTGTAATCAGAAAAGCGGTACGAAAACCCCTTGAGTGTCCTGTATGCCGTATAGCTTAGTGTCTATGCAATGAAAGGTCAAATAAAGAAGACAAACAATGTGAAGTAACAGAATTTGTTTTGATCATGTTTAACCTTCATAGTTCTTTAAGTCCTTTATCCTACCCAAAATATATAATCTTTTGACTCTTAGCTTAGGTAACATGTGAAATCATGAGAGCTTATTGTAACTTCTAATAATTTGCAGCTCGTTTATCTGTAGTATAATTAAAAATGGAGTTTGAACTCTGTTTCTTATGCTCTTGGTAAGGACACGAATTCGGAGCAAAATTTGCATAATAACATTTGCTTTTCTCGATGTTCAGAGCAGGAATATAATTAAAAAGGTGAAAGGCTTAAGAGATGATGGTTCATAATGTACTTATTAAAACTCTGATTAAAATAAAATGTCTAAGGAAAAAGGATTAAGCTGCTTTAGTGTTTCATTTTTGATTTTTCTCATTATATGTACGGTGAGGAGATGACTCAACAGTGCTATAAGAGAAAAAGCATCCTAAGCTACTGCTGCTTGGGCAAACCTATTCAACTGGAGTTTTTAACAGCTGTTCCCAAGCTTCATTAAGGCTCATTATGAGTTGTCATGTAGTAGAGAACTTATATTTTCAGATGATCTGTGCACAGCAGTAAAGATAAAAGTCTATCTTAAGGCTGCACTAAAAAGAACAGAAGATGGTGCATATTAAAAATAGATTACTGAAATTCCCTAATTAGCTAGCATAGACCTTAAAAGCAAAGCACAATCAGTGAGTTTTAAAGAAAGATGGGGAAAAATGACTCATCTAGCTGGACTCTTTGGCTCAAGCCTGACATACTCATTAATAAGGATTATTTACCAAATATCCTTTAATAATACATGCATACTTAAACACACGTTCATGTGTCTTTATTTCCCCAAAATCTAATTCCCAGCTAGCCTGCTGAAGAATTGTCTTTGCATCTGGTTTATGTGACAACAGGAAGGAGAACAGTAAGTCCAGTCTCATTTTGGTTGCAACTGTTCAAAATGTTTGATTCTAAATTAACACATTCCTTGAATTTAAGTTTTGAGGCTAAGTAGAACTTCAAACATGAATACCTTGTGACTTCTGGTGAGGCCGGAATGGGGAAGCACAACAGTAATAACTCGGATCTCAGTTTTGCAGCAGTAAAATTGGTTTTCATGTCTCATTTAGCCTCCTATAAATGACTAATATTTGTCCCTCCTCTATTTTGAAGGGTGGGAATGGTAGACATTTTGAAGATGGTAAATATATCTTCCACAACAAAGCTAGGAGGGGAGAAGTGACAGGATCAACAAAGTTATTCCTCTTAAAGAGAAATGATCAAGGTGAGAGGATACTCAGCAACTTGGTCACTATTGATTTTATTCTACCACTCTTCCTTGAGGATATTCTGCAGTATGGGCATAAAGCCACTCATTTACTTGAAGTGGTGATTCAGTGTGAAAACCTGAGCCTTTTCTGAGTATGCGATCAGCAAGGGAAGGGGCAGGGCGCAAATGAGGCACGAAGTCACAGGACAGACATCTCCTGATTGGTGCTGGGTGGATTTCCCTCATTCTGCTAGGATTGAGCAGGATGAGATACCTGAAACTAGCATTTCTGCAAGTCTTGCTGGCTTGCTGGTAATCTTCTAGTACCTCATTGCTTTGATGTTTATGATGAGGTGCACTAATACTTTCAGTCTGTTTTGTTGGTGTTAGAAAAAGATCTAGGCAATAAATTGCTTTGTGTGAAGAAAATCTATACTTTTTTTTATGAACTTGTGATGACAAAAGAAAAAGAAAAATTCCAGATAAAATTAATCTGCTGCTGCTGGTCTGCGTCACAGGCACCGTTTAGCATCAGCCTAAAAATAAGCATTTCCAGTCCTGCTGCTATTATTCTGCCTGTAATGCTCAAATGCAGCAATACTTACATTTGGAGTTGGATTCTGATGGGAACAAAAATCTGATGTTGTTCGTTTTCATAAAACAACACTTCCTCTTGTTGCAGGTGGTTTTATTTGGATTTTGCAGGTATTTTCTGATCTCAGTAATGTCAGTGCCTTTAATTTGTAACAAATATTATGCAATAAGTAATTTCATTTGCTCTACTGTATGTTAATTTCCTAAAACTGGTACATTATCTAGCATAATAAATAGGTGGCTCTCACTAAGGAGAGACCATCTAATGGGCATAATGGTGTCTTTCAGGCCAAGACTGAGATGTGTTGGCAGAGCAACATATTGTACTTGCATAGTGCCTGCTTACAAGAAAGGCTAATAACAGCTAGAGCTATCGGTATCAGCTTCTTCTGCATAAAAATCCCTCCCCCCCAAATTGTAACATTCTGTGAGTCAAGTGAAGGGGGCGGGGCACCCAAAGTACTGTTTTCATTCTGTGCAACTAGAATTGGATACAAACAGAATCTCTTCTTTTTGGAAATGGTGTGCGGTGGAAGGTCTGTAAATGAGAAAAATACCTGAAGCAGGTAGATGTTATGAACCAGCCATCTCACAGCTGGGGAAAGCTTGTAGATATGAAAACATGAAACTCCCCCAGGACACAAGGGGAGATGTGAAAGTGTTCTGCGTAGTGTGCCTGAAAAAGATACCTTTTAACAAAAAGGTCTGGAGGAGAGGAGTAGAAGTGTTCAGCAGGAAGCTACAAAGGGCACAGAAAACAAGAAACCACCAAATCACAGGAAGAGCAATATATAAATACCGGCAAGAAACCTTTTATCAAAGATTAGATGGGATGGAGAAGGCTAGAAGGGAGAGAATGAGGGAGAAGAGAGAAAGACAAAATGAACATTTTGTTCTTCCTGGAAATATGTTCAGACAGAAGTTGCTTCATTTATAAAGAATCTTCTCCAGGCAGTTAATTAGCTTTGTCAGTCAGCTGTCGTAAACCAGATTATTGAACTGTTTCATATTTGAAATTCTTTAAACTAACATCTTGACATTGCCAGTAGGTGTGTTAATAATCTGAAGACATGAGAAGAATTTATTAGCTTTGGTGTGCCTGTCTGTGAAATGTAGTAGAGAGTTAACTTCATATTATCCAAACACAGCTTGAGCTTTCTCCTGAAAGGTTCTAATTGCATTTTGAAAATGCTATTAGCTTACTTTGAGGTGGCAAATAGCAATATCGTTGTGTGGGAGGCTCTGTGTACATAATAATGAATCCTAATGGAGCAAATGGCAGCTTCATGAGTGCCACGCTGCTAAAGAGGAGAGCGAGAGGGGGAAAGAATTTATATTATTATTTTCGGCTAGCAGCTTCCAGCATTCTCCGCAATGATTTGAGTGCAAACTTAAGATGCTTTGATTGCAGTCTGAATGCTGAGTTGGGCTAAAAGTGTGTTGCAAATGGTCATATGGGTTTATCTGTTTGTTATGTTTTCTTTCTTCTAGTAAAATAGAGCTATTGATTTCAGCAATACGTATTTCACAAGAAATATCTAAGTGTGCGTGTGCAGCATTATTTACTGTTTAAATTCAAGGGCTTTCTTCCTCCACCAGACTAATCAGTCATACACTCATTGTTTTTTCTTTTAACAATATTCATCACTGTATAAATTTCTAGTAATAAAAAATATGATCATATGTCTCATATGAAGTATCTATGCTCGCCAAATTAGAGTATGTTAGTTTTTTCATCATTTAGGTGCTAGTGTCCTGTCCCATCTCCCTTTTTGACTACTGACTTAGTCTTCTGGACAGGCTGGTCCTTGTTTCTTGCAGCTACTGCCAACTGCTTTGAGCTTCAGTCTCTTTGCTAAGTCAATCATTGTTTTATTAATTTGTTAACTTCCACTTGCTTCACTTCTATTCTCTTATTCCATTCTATTCACGCGCTCATGTGGTTAATGTTTAGGTCTTGTCTCATCTGTCTCTTAAATCAAACTGATTCCTCTGTTCTGCTGATTTCTTCATGAGAAGAGCCATCTCAAAGAGACCTTGTTGGCCCATAGCAGCCCAGAGGATGCAAAATGCAGGGAAATCCTGCTCAGATCCTGCTGCTGCTAAAGCATGCTTAGAATGGCTGTGTTCTTCAGGGAATTTAGCTCAAATCATGAGATTAACTCGGATCACGCTCTACCACATGCAAAGTAATATTTTTCTGAAGTCTTATAACTTGTGCAAATTCACCTCCCTTGACCTGCTGGCTATGTTTCTTTTTATGTAGTCCAGGATATGATTTGCTTTCTGGGCTGCAAGCGCACATTGCTGGCTCATGTCTGTTTTTTTTTTTTTCATCCAGGAGCATCCCCAAGTTGTCCTCCTCAGGGCTGCTCTCAATCCCTTCATCCCTCAGCCTGTATTGATAAGGGGGGGTTGCCCTGATCTAGGTGCAGGACCCTGCACTTGGCCTTGTTGATCCTCATGAGGTTCATATGGGCCCTCTTCTTGAGCTTGTCCAGGTCCCACTGAATGGCCTCCCTTCCCTCTAGCTATCAAGTGCACCACTCGGCTTGGTGTCATCTGCAAACTCACTGAGGGTGCACTGGGTCCTACTATGTCATTAGTAAAGATACTAAACAGAACTGATCCCAACACAGACCCCTGAGGGACACCACTTGTTACTGATCTCCGTTTGGACGTTGAGCTGTTAGAAAGCTTTAACTCTGGAGTCTGCAAATATTGTTTTGTAAAATAAATTGGTGAACTGTGTTTTGAGAAGTGGTTTCGTAGTTGACTGACAGTCTTTCTTCACGTGTGATTTGACTGTCTGGGATTTGCCTCACTGGCAGTGCAGCCATATGGGCCAATGCATGGATGAATTCAGAATGCTGTCACCTGAATGATGAGGAGACATGCCTACCAGAGTTTTGAGGGAAAGACCTATATTCTCAGAGCATTGACCAGCTACTCTTTTTCGTAGTTCTGTAGCAATACCATCATTGTGGGATCCTAAAGAAATAGGAAAAAAAATAAATCAGTATTATGTAAGTGTTTTTTCTATGACTGAGATTTTTCTCAATTCCCATCTAACAGAATCTTTGCTTGCACTTCCAGTGAAATATTTTGTCATACTCTAACCTGTTTTATAGTGTATGATTCATGAAGAATAACAAGAGTGTAAAAATATTATGAAACTTTCCTCTTATGTTCTCCAACTTCGGCAGATGGGAGTACTGCTTGTAGATCATTCTTTACAAAACAAGCAGTGCACAGCTCTGCCAACTTTATCATGCTGTACGTCATACTCATCTCTGGCCAGCTTGGTACATCAACTTATAACTAATAGTCTCTGAGGCTCAGCTGTGCATCCAACATTCCAGACTTGAATCTTATCATCCATCTTACCTCTATTTATCTTGCATGAGTACTCTATTCCTATGAGGTGATAATTAAGCTTTCCTTTTGTCTTTTAATCCTCTTTTGACAAGCCACTTATCTTCTATCTCTTTTTTTGATAATTTTTGTAAAAATTCATTGTCCTTCTCCCAAGTTGTTCCCTATGCATATTGGTCTTGTGGCTTGCTGCACTAGCAGGGCTCTCCTCATTTGCTTTTGGAATTTGATCAAAGATCTGCTCAGTTCATCATTTCTCTTGTAGTTTATCATTGCGTCTTCTACTCTTGCCACTCACCTGCCCTTTTGCTTCATTCCGTGTAACGCCTGTACGTTGGTAAGCTTGTGTGCCCTTCTACAGTGCTAACTTTCTCCTACTTCTGTTCAACTTCATACATAAGTCTTTGGGATTGCAGTAGAATACTCTGTATTTAATAATCAAATTATATTCAAAGTGTTCACCAGTTACGCAGATAGTCAAGATAGAAGATAAACAGCTAAGTTAGCTCTAATAGTCAAATAAAATTCAGATCATGTCCTGCTCCTTTAAAACTATAATTCCAATAGCATTTGATGTATGCACAGTAGGTGTAAGCAGGTGGGTTGGAGCAATACATGAGTTAATCACCATTATAAAATTTTACAGTATTATATACCATTGATTTTATTTTCACCTGATCAAACTTTACAATTACCAAGTATGTTGCTGTAAGTTGTGTGTGTTGCTGAAAAACATAAATCTCGAATATTTCATTTGGAGGGGGGAAAAAAAAATTTAAAAATCCACGCTCTAGAAAATGAGTCTTAGAGAGAATAGATGTAAAAATAGCTGCAAGAATTACACATTCCTATTTTAGGAGACTTCCTTGTAAACTGAGCGGTTGTAATCACAGCGTTTGAAAATAAGGACCACTGATGCAACTTTGTCCAATGAATCTTCATGCAAATTTTGTTAGAAACTTCAAGGAGTCCAGGATTTTATCCCATATCTTTTAAAGAGATTTTCCATATCCTATGTCACTTTGCATATCAGCCTGGATGATAAATGATGACATTATTCCACAGAAAAGGTACCCTTGAATTTCTTCCTCTGGCTAGAATTTTAAAGAAAGATTAAGATAAAAAGAATTTTTAGGCTTCACTTTGCAAAGCTGCCCGGAGGGTTGATTGCCTAAGCTTAATGTAAATCATTTTGAAAAGCTCGGTCTCTCTCTGTCCTTGGGACTATAGAAATACTGGTTACTGTTATTAGTGATTTATTTGTAGTAGCACCAGACCTCACGCTCATTCTGTTTGCAGACTGGGACGTTAATGTCACTTCCTGTGTAAAAGAAAAATTTTGCTCCTTGTAGACTTGGTATATTTGAATAATCAGAGAATTACATAGCATTGGAAAGTAAATCAAGGGGTCATGTAATTTGCTCACTTCTCACAAAGTTTGCTTGCTCCTACAGTTTGAGGAAAGCAAGCTGTACTGCCTCTCACTTGCAGGGTCTCGTAACGGAATCTGAAGGAAGAATGGGCACCATCAGTTAAGATTAAATAAAAAAATACTAAAAAACCCCCGCAAAAATAATAAACCCTGAAAAGCAAAGAAACCCCCACCAGACCCAAAAGAACCCCAAAAAGATAAGGGCTACTTTTTAATGAAATATGAAGGTGGGTATTTTTCTCCTGATTTTTAACCTCATAACAGAGACAGTGTTAATTATTTTTTAAATGAATAATTAATTATCACCAATAAGCACTAATCCAGCAGTGCATTAATTAATTATGCTTTGTTGCCTAAGGTCAATTCTTTATGTGAATTATTATGACTTGTATGAATTCTTGGACTTCAATGGATAACTTGGTTTTCTGCCAGGGAGAAATGCTTCAAAATGACTTGGTTTTTTATTAACTACTTTGATAGTGTGATCCCAAGTATAGTATATATTATGGTAATATCTAGTACATATCAATTTTGTAGTCAAAATTGGTAAGCTTCACCAATGTATCTCAAAACCCCTTCTTTTTAAGAGGTAAATCCCAATAGCTTATTAATTTTAAACTTGAATTTCTCATGTGAGAACTTCATGCTGTGAGTAAGATCCAAAGAATCTTAACCTGAATCGGGGTGGAGGGGGTGAGATTTGAAACAATGGTGAGCAAGGATCTGAAGAACTCTCAGGACCCACTATGCTCTAACATTTTGATTTGTCATTAGGAAAATAGTCTCTCAGCCTGTCCTCATAGCAGAGGTGCTCCAGCCCTCTGATCATCTTTGTGGCCTCCCCCTGGACTCCAACAGGTCCGTGTCCTTCTTATGTTGGGGACCCAAGAGCTAATTGGAGAAAAGGATGCTTTGCTTCAGGACAAGTTTCTGTCTAAATTGTATTTTTTGATAACTGCCTTGATATAGTACCTGTGCTACAAAAATGCCACTGAAGCATTCTTATTTTGAAATATGGTGACATGTTTCTTATGGATATTCTTGCTAAAGGTTTAAGCATGCAAAATCCTTGAACGCCTGTAGACAGCTCAGAGGTTTGTTCTTTATCTTGAAGGAGAAAAAGGAGTAGGAACAATTCCTTCTTACTCTAAAGGCTGTTAAATTGTTTGTGCTGTTTGCTTCAAAATAATCACATGGGCTTACAAAAACGATCGGTATCTTTAATAAGAAAAGAGGAGGTGCTACAGTTGATTAGCTTTTCTGGAAATATTTTAAAATCCTCTTCATACCTTATATTTTTATTTTCATTTAAATAGGATTTTCATGTTGGTGTGAAACACTTGTACCTACGCTTCTGTAGGTATTTTGTGCGTATTGATTCTTCTTTTCCCTTGGTGCTTTAGGTGAAGGACCCAATTTTGGTTTTATGCCTTCAGTTTGCAATCAGTTCTCAGACTGCTTCTAAGAGTTAGTTGTCTAAGTCTAATGTATGCTGTAATCAAAGTAATGTACTGTGTCTGTTAAACTTGGTCTTAGAAACGTTAGTTTTGTTTCATGGTTTGTGTGTGGAGACATCGATGAGGGATGGATTTGAAAGCAAATGTGTTTTTCGGGTGTCTTGTGTGCTACAACATTAATCCGTCTGAGAAATTAGTGATGTTTTTGTTTGTTTCAGGTTGTTTCTGTTGGGAGGAGAATTTGGTGATGAAGGCTGGTGCTTTTTACAGTCATTATCCAAAGAATGTAAACATCTATGATTTAATTGACCTGAAAGCCATCAACTCTCGTTTAAAAACTTACCGGTCCCCTGGCAGAAGTCTCTCCTGGCTTTCTCATAGCTCTATGTTCCTAGTGCCCCTCTGGGGGTGTTCACGTTGATGGAGCCTCTTCAGCTTCTTTTAACCCCTCTGGAAGTGCAGATAAGTGTAACTCCACTTTGTGCTGGTATTCTGGTTTGGTACTTTCAGTTCTTTGTTGCATTTTATTGTTAGTGTAGGTAGGCTTATTTTGGGTATTGCTAACAAGTGAGTATTTAGCTGTTTTTTCATTTGGCCGAAGTGAAGGGTAGCTGCTGTGGCCGTCAGTGTATGGTGAGACCGTGCCTGCGTGTGAACAAAGAGCATGCTTTCTGGGAGCCACTGCTCTGCAACAGCATATTACACCCCAATTGAATCTACTGAAGCATAATGAAGGAGGATGTTACTAATTTGCAGTTTCCCATACATTTTAAACACAAACATAACTATATGCATGAGAGTAGTGCTGAAGAAGTTCAGTGTATAAGGACAGAAAAAGAGAATACTGCAGTGGATCAAAATGTATTCTCTGACTCAGCATGGAATTTGAAGATTGTAATTTATCATTTTGGAGACAGAAGCAGTTGATACAGGCAAATAATTTTTTTTTTTTAAGATGCTTTAATACATATATTTTTTGGTAGCTCGGAAAACCTACATGTTTTAAGTTGCAAATATTCCTTAAATGGAGCGAGGTACTGAAAGAAATACAAATGTGTTTTGGGGGATGGTGACAGCTGCAGAACTGATGAAATTTCAGAGCACCAAATACTGAGCAGCAGTTGTAATACCTTGAAGTATAAAGTAGGTTCTAGAGGTATGAATGGGCTATACTATAACATATAAAAAAAAAATCAATATTTTAATATTAATATAATAGCATGCATGAATATTAGCTATTACATATATAATTTCAAATCCATGTTTAAAAGTCTATCCATCCGCATATACATACATATGTTATATGTATAAAAAATAAAATTTCATATTCTTCTGTATAGAGAGAGAGAGCAATTTGGCATACTGAGGGAGAAAATGGGAGATAAATTATCTGTACTGTATAGATGCTGGTTTTTACATGTATGGGGAAGAAAAAGTACTGAAAGGTCACAAAGGAGGAGGAACAGAGAGCCTACAAAGTCTGGAAAAGTGTTTGAACTAAATCACTATTCATTTTGACATTTGATGAGAACAAAAATGTTGGAACAGCTCAACTGCTTTAAGGATGGAAAGAAAAAGGATAAAAGTTATTGATTCACAGTGGGCATAGATGACAGGTCACTTATGAGCCGTGCAGGTCAATAGTAAGTGTGAAGTTTTTTTTATTCTGTGTCTAAATGATTTAAAGTGGAAAATTTTAGAAGGCATTTGTTCTTCAGTGGGACTGAACAGGAGGTCTGGCTGATCTCCACATTTGAATGTTTAGTCTAATTTAAATGTTTTTGGACATCTGAGTTTGAGCAACTCTTTCAAAGCAGAGGGCGTTAAAGGGAAGGTAAGGCTTTCCAGCACTATTCGGTTGAGGAAAGGTCTGACTTTGGGTTGAGATGTTATAGTAAACACAGTCTGCAGGGGTGCAAAACATCTGTCGGAGCCCTACCTGAGCCAATCTGTCAGAGCCCTACCAGATTGTTCCTATACGTGGTCTGTGCTGGGGGCTCTGATGCTTATAAACTGAAATGAAGGGGCTGCGTGTCTGTCTCACTTCAGCACTCTCCTTTCAGTAAATGTTTTCCTTCTATGGATTTTGTGACTAGCTTTATTGATTAAGTAGAAAAGCTGGCCTGGCAAGCTGAGAACTGAAGTAAGTCTGGAGAGATCTGGCACAGTTGCCTGGCTGAGATGGGGGTCCTTTTTTTTTTTTTTTTCCCTTTTGAGACATTGGCAAATCACTTGATCTGTGCCAGCTCCCCAGGTGCAATTTGCAGAGAAAAGGCTGCTAACCTTGAAATCAGCCTAATTTTGGAACAGATTTTCTACTCGGAGTAAAATCAAGAACCTCCCTAACCCAGCCTGCTTTGAAGGTGGAGGGAGAAAGTATATGGAAGTACTATGATTTCCTTTCTTGGTCTGAGCTCCTATTGTAGGCAATAACGGAATATTTATCTCCCTGTTGTGTCAGAGACTCATTCTTAAACAACTGTATCTAATCGAATTTTTGTACATAAAAATAGCTGCATTTTTTTGAGTTTCAGAAACCGCCAGTTAGCAGCTGCTTCAGTGACAATTCATGCTAGCACCAATGCAGCCTTCTTGCAAGCGGAGGTTTTAAGTCATCCACTATGCATTTATTGCCCAGATTAAATAACACATGTCTAAAGCAGCTTTTGTGGAGACCAGTCCATAGGTAAAATATATTCCTGTTAATCTTTTGCTGACTGATTCAAAGACCAAAATGTTGAAAATAATATATCTATTGAAGGTTTTTATTAATAGTAAAAATGTGTGGCTATGGGAAACTTAGTGATTTGCACTTTCTTGGTCCTACTGGTGTGGATGTTGACTGAAAGCTCTTGATCAGCCCAATGTAATTGTATGATTTTTCGTGCTAGGACCTAATGAGCTAGGCAGGGATTTTCAATGCCAGTTTCATTCTAACTTGGTGTAAGAGGAGTCCTCCTTCTTCTGCTCCAAAAAGGAGGAAAAATAAGAGGCATAATAGGGAAGGTGGAAAAAATATACAATTCATGTACTTCATTTCTCCACCCATTCCTCTTTAATTTCTCTGCAATTATTTTAGTACAAAGAAAATAATCGGTAAATGTCATCCAAAGATTGAAACTCAAAGTATTGTCCTTCTGTGCTGTTAAACCTGACAGTAACTGAGCATGTAATGATGCCAAAGGCAGTCCCTTCACCCTTGCATATACACAGAATGACCATATTTTCGGTACACTGCAAAAAAACCAACTGTTACTGAAATGTCCTACTGAATCTAATAGTCAAGGCCAGTGATATCCATGTCTTTGTACTCAGACTATTGTTGTATAAGAAATGCTTCTACAACAAACACTTTAGCTGCTGTAAACTGATCTTTAATCCTTATGTCATAGCTCCAGACTGAATTCTGCTTCTCTTGGTACTTTAAAAATATTGTTGTATGTATATTTTTTACCCAATATGGTTGAGTTTTCTTTCACATGATTGTTGTATCTGTGAATTAAACTCCAGATGTTTTTTTTTTTAAACTCATTTCAATTTTGATTTGGCAAGTGCAGCAGGCTACTAGACTTGGAATAAATGGTCTCAAAATGACATGGGATTGAATGCCTCCAGTTGTCATTACTGCTTACAGAAATAAAGGCTGCAGGTTGCTGTGAGCTGGCAAGGAAGACCGTGCAGATTTGGGATTCGTTCCCCAGCTTTTGTCCATTGGCAGTGCTCTCTTCACTGTAGGGCGACACTTGTATAAATCGGTGCGTTAACAGGCTTTGAGGGGTAGTCATGCCCTTTATATCTGCACATGCAGATCACTCACTGTGCCACTGATCATGCACAGCAGTTTTCAAGTCACTGCTTATCTCTGTGCATGTAAGAAAATGCACTGGCTCTAGTGTAACAGTGTCAAGATGATATGTGCTTCTGGAAGAATTTTCTCATAGTTGCGATGATGGAAGTACTGTCATCCTGTCAGGGTGGTCAGATTATCAAATGTTTTATGTTGTGTTTGCACATTGTCCCCATGCTTACTAGAAAAATCAAGGCTTTCCACACAATAGCTTTAGGTGAGGTTCCAAAATGGGCTCAAGTAAATGTAGCACTTGATTAAAAAATGGCTTTATAGCACTGTGATTCTTAGTAAAGTTTTTTTTTCAAGTGCATTTTCAATGGATATCTTCAGTTTCCTTTCCGCAGATTCACATTTTGGCAAAAATATGAGGTACCTTCACCCTAGTGGAAGCTTTAAAATCTATTTCGGAATGCTTTGTGGCAATCTCACTTAACCTAGAAGTGATATTGATATCTTTCTTCTTAATTACATATTTATTTATTAATGAGGCTGCACACCACTATTCAAGCAACAAAATATGCATGTTTGATCGTGCTGTTTTACTTCTCTCCCCATATGCTTTTTTTTAAGGTGGAATGCTTGCTGTGCTGAGAGCTAAACCTAAGCTAAGTGGATGTTAAGACACTTAACCTTCTTCCTTTCCCTCAAAATTCTGTTTAGGAGAACTGTATTTTTTTGAAGCTATTTTTTTTGGAGATGTATGCTGAGGGATTTGCCTGTATACCTAAACAGGTAGTGCAAGTAAATCAAACAAGGATTTTTTTTTTTTCCTTCATGACTTTACACTCCCCTCTCTTTTCCAGTCTCTTATATATTATGAATATTAGGCAAAAAAAAAAAAAGGACATTCTAGTTTTATGGCTTTATAATTGCTACTAGACCTAAATGAGGACCAGGAAGGGTTCACCTCATGGAGTGTTCTTGATATGAAGTCCCTGGGCTACCCTGGAAAATGTTTTTGACCATTAAGCTCCTGGCAAATCTAGTATTACTGGTGCTGAACAAAACCCTGAGGCACTTTGGCATTAATGAAATTGAAGAAGCACCTTGTGACTCCAGCTTTAATCACTGGAATGTGTAACAAAATTAATTGCAATGAATCTGAGATCAACCACAAGGAAAAAAAAAAAGGGCAATTTTTGCATAGGAAGAACTCTATAAAATTATACATTGTAAAATGGAGTCATAGTACACATTAGCCAAGACATAGACTGTGAATACACATAAGTTTTTCTTGCATCTGATTATTTTATTATAGTATTATTCCTGAAAGAAGGAGAAAATACTTTTTTTTGCTTGTTCTTTATTCTGAGAAGACCATAAACGTGGAGGGGGAAGAAAGGTTAATAATTTTTAACTTTTGCAGTGCTAAGGAAGATATCCATGTCACATGTGTAGCTATGTAATAGCTTCTAGTCTGCAGCATGTGTGATTGGAGAGCATCCAGTTTCCAGCATGCAAAACCAAAATATTTAAGTTCAGTGTTTACAAGTGTCTCAGCTGTCAGTTCCTCTTAAACATTGAGTCACTGTGTGTGTATCTAACTCTCCTTGGCTAGACAAAACCGAACTTCGGGGCTGGTTGCTGTGCTTAAGGAGAACAAATCTATGTTGTCCTTCCTTTTAAGGTTCCCCGGTTATGAAATTCAGCCTAGTGTTTTTCAGGTGATTAACAGGTCATTTGAAAGTCTTTGTATGTATGTAGATGAGTGTTTGGGAACATCTGAATAAAGTTTTGAAAACTTTTTTGGTTATCATGGAACTGTAAATATATATACGAAAAAAGGCACACAAAAATAAATCAGCTTGAACTTATGTAATCACATGAGGTTGCACCTCAGGATTTGAGAAAAACACAGCAGGCTGAGGTGTGGGGTAAAAGAAATAATGTGTTAACGCTGCATTTAGAGTTTTCTTGTGTTGCAGGAAGTACTTGGGTTAGTTACCATTATGGGAGCTTCACAGGAATAAGCAAAATGCGTGCTTAATTCTTGCCATACTTGAGCATCATGCTATGGGCATTTTATCATACATTAGTAGAGAAGTGACAGAAGTTTTTCATGCAAATGCGAAGTTAAAATCTAGGAAGAAGGGAGTTCAGGCTACTGAAGGAAAATGTAATGGTTAATATTAGCTTTGATCATGTTGCAGAACAAAACCTTCCTATGTTGTCCAGATGAGTTGGGGGTAAAAACCAAACAAAAAAACAAAACAAAAACAAACAAACAAAAAAAACAACCAAAAAACCCCCCTGAGAGTAAAGGCTGATCTCATTTCAGCTAAAAGTAGCAGTAAAATAGAAAGTGAATACCTTTTTGTTGGTGATGCTAGCTGAACAGCAGTGAAAAACGCTTTGCCAGGGGAGGAAATCCAGAAGCGACTTAAAAACAGTAGCACCAAAGAGCTGGTCCTCGACCTGTATAAGAGTGGTGCCCCTCTCAGGCTGTAGCTCCTGGTCCTCCAAACATGACACGCAAGGGAAATGCACCAGCCGAGACCTGCACCTGAGCTGGGAGGTCCCGAGGATGCAGGTTCCTGTTGATTGCTTAGATATGTCCATGTGTCTAATCTGATTGACAGTATTAGCCTATGTGCTGAAATTAAAATGTGTTTTGCTAGATGCCTGGGCAATGCTGTGTGTGTGTGGCAGGGTGTGCTGCTTTGAAGTCTGTATGTGTTACAAAGATGCTGAAATACAACTGTTCTGAGATGAGGCTGGTGTTGAGCACTTGCTTAAGTGCTTCCCTGAACCAAGACCTAGAGGCAACTCTAAGTTCTAGCTGATGTGTACTTCGTGTTAAAAGTTTCCTATCTGGTTAAACGCTTGGATGTAGTCTCTGATCGACCAATCTTTGTGTATGGCAGTGTTTTTGTTCTCTGTATTCTCTCACACGGTCAGGAGGCAAAGGTGTATCTGTATTTTTCACGGGACTTAGGTAAAGGTAAGCAGGAAAGCGAGAGAAGATTAAATGTGACCCTCCAATTGCTAATGCCAATTATCCTATGTGATGTTTACTCAAAAGATTTTCTCCTTGCTAAAAGACACTTATGCTTACAAGACTAGATGTCCCAGCAGCATATGATTAGAATTTGTGATGGCATTTGGACGTCCCTTCTAGACCTAAAAATTTTAATGCTGCTGCTGGCTTCTGTGTCATAAAATTTAGATGAGAACCTCTAATTCTTTCAGAGTGCCAAAAATATTTTGTAAACAGTGTTTTGCAGTGGAGAGCCTGGGCTTCTGGGATATTGAGAAGAGTTTTGTTAGACAATAGTCTGTCTCTAAGTGAACCTATAAAAAGAATATAGCAAAATGGAAGAAATGTGAACAGCCTCCTAAATAAGTGAACTCGGTTCATATTAAATAGAGAGTAGTGAAAGTAAGACAAAATGCTGTAAAAGAGAAATCTAGGGTTTATGCTGTGATGTGTGGAACTGTCTATGCTAGGTAAATGGGAAATTGCGTGTTCAAATATACTAGCCTTTGGTTTCAAGTTCATTAGTTTGATGCATTTGACAGTAAAGTTTTTAATTTGGAAAAATTCCAAAAGTCTTTTCTGCTTTGTTCTTTTCTCACAGAGCAAATTCTCTTTGTTATTTGTAACTTCGATTGCAAAGGTAGAAAGATCTCTTTTAATAAATGCTTGCCGATATATTTAGGTTGCTATCCTGATAAGCTCAGTTAGGAATCAACCTAAATTAAACTAGACCAAAAATAATAGTTTATAACTGTAGCTGGTTTAAAAACCAGGAGGCTAATGCCTGGATGTTTCTTAAACATTTTTTCTCTTTTTCTGCTCTAAGAATGGGATGTGATTATTTGTTAGCACTTAAATTCGAAGCAATTAAGATACGTGTTCACAGTTTCTTATCAAAATTTCAACAAAAATTTAAAACAGTTCTTGATCTAGTCTGGCTAATGAAAGACTCTTTTATCTCTTGTTGAAAAGGAATGCAAAAAAAGTTTCTGTGAGAATTTGAAGGGAAACTTTTTTTTTCTTGTATAGTTTTGTACTGATAGCAGGGGAAACTTTAGTAACTTAAGGTTGTGACTTCTTGCTGTATCAAAGCCCAATTAGATGTGCTTATTATCAAGGAAGCAAGTTAACAACTGCAGAACTGATATTTTTTTGTCACCTTTAAATATACTTACAGTTCTTGAAAAGAAAATTAATGAGCTTAATTTCTTGCATCGTGTGATTGAAACAGTGCATAAGCTCAAGTGTTTTGCTAATTTAGGGTAAAAACATGTAAAGGCAGTAGCTTGTGGTGTTTACTGAAAAGAAGTGACCAAAGTAGTTCTACATTTATGTGAGAATAATGCAAATAATAAAGAGAAAATGAAAGTAGCAACTATTAAAATGGGGCGGAGGAGGGAGGGAGGAGTGTCTCAACTACAAGAAATAATGAAAGTGTATGTGGGGTTTTATATGTATCTATATCTACCTATAAAGAAAATGACTTGCAATTTGAATTGTGAATACTTACCGGACAATTAAATATACAGTAGGAAGAAATTAATAGAATTTTGATTTTTCAAAAGGTCTCAGAATATTAGATAGGTTCCAGAGGATTGCAAATAAGATAATATTGTGCTGTATTTAATCTGGGTAAATTCAATGACCAGGGTAATTATAGGCTTGTCAGACCAATATTAATCCAGGCAAGATAATGAAGAGCCTGGTACAAGACTCAATTAATACAAAATTAAAAGAAGTTATAAGATAATTAATGCCAATTGGCATTCATTTATAGACAATAGATTTTCTTAAACTAACTGTATCTCTTCTGATGAGATAACATGTTTGGTTTGCAACTGTAGTGTTATTAATGCAATGGAAGTATTTAGAGCATTTGACTTGCTACCATCTGGCATTTTAGTCAAGAAAATAAGCAAAGGTACAGTCAGCTACTGCATATTAAATGGATGGAAAATAGTAATTGATGGGGCTCAAAATGTACTTATAAATCAGAAATCATACCAATGAAGTGGAATAAAAATGAATTGATTATTGGAGAAAGTCTGTAAACACAAGTTACTTGCATAATGGTGAATCTTTGGGAGAGGGAGGGGAAAACAGAACTATTTGATCACGTTGATCATGTGCAGTTACATATTTGGAAATAACGAACGACTGTCATATGTCTCCTTGGTTGGGCTTGGTTAGGGACTCTAAAAAGTTGTGACTTGATGGTACATGTGGGCTGTGTCTGCCTACCGATCTGCTATAACATCATTAGGTTGTTTTCAGGAAGAAGCCCAAGTCTGTAGCCTAGTGGGTAGCAAAGCTGAGAAAATACATCTGGGGTTCTAGGTTGGTCTCTTTTGTTGTGTATTCAGTGGTAATCACTGTAGCCCTTTTGGTGTGTATCAGTGTGGTCCCGTCTTTTCCTGTACCTGAGCACAGCATCCTTTTGTATCCGAAGGGCGGATACTGAACTCCCTCTGCCTCGTCCTTAGGTTTTAATCTGTCTTCCACACAAGCTGGTTAGATCTTGCTGGTTTTAAAGGATTATCAAACATTGGAACAGGCTGCCCGAGGAAGTAGTGGAATCCCCATCCCTGGAGGTATTTAAAAGACAGGTAGACATGGTGCTTAGGGACACGGTTTAGTGTTGGTTTAAGCAGTGTTAGGTTGATGGTTGGACTTGATGATTTTAAAGGCCTCTTCCAACCTAGACGATTCTATGATTCTAAGTGTGCCCAAAGATGTAACATTAGGTATGCAAGTATCCCTATTTTAATTTGACTATTTAAAAGTCAAATAGAGAAACAAGGTGTCCAGGTACCTTCTTGGTTTTATACAGCCAATGTATGGTGTACAATTCTGGCAGTACGTGCTTCATCTCTAGCAATTCTGCTTTTAGGCTAGGAAGGTTACTATTAGGGCCAACTTCTAGGTTATAACACTTTAAAGTGTGCAGGAAAACACTGCTCTGAGGGTGGCTTTATGACCTTTTGTTTTGTTCTGCTCATTGCTGGGCAGCAGAGTAGTCTCATCGAAAACCAGGCTGGCAGGAGCCCCAATTTAATAGCCCACTCACCCACCTAAATTCTAGAAGGTCCTTCACTGTGATCAGCATAATCTGAGCCTGTTTGTGTGTCAGATTGACTGCTTTCTTGGCAGGAGATTATTCGGTTTCCTTTCACAGTTGTTAAAATACCTTTGTTACTTTTGACCTTAAATAATGTATACAGGTATGTTTATGTTTTAAAGCCTGCTGCTTCATTTTGTATGGTCTTATTTCATGTAGTTCATACAAAGTTCACTACAGGCTGAGCACTCTGTCCTCTCTGGGAAGCAGAGATAATTCCCAGTTTAAAAGGACAACTGATTTCATATGCGAACTAGAAGAATAATGAGCCAAAAAAAAAAAAATCAAAATGAAGGGAAATGTAGATAATCAGTTTCAATTGAAAAACAGTTGAGCTGAAATAAAATGGGTAATTTGATAATACATTGTAGTGAGATGTTGGAGTAGAGCATGTCCTTCTGAAGAGAGAGCAAGATGCGTTCAATATTAAACAACTGAATAGGTGTAAATGAAATCTTTTCTTTAGTAGAAGTGCAATCTAGTTGTTTTAAAAATTCAGCTTCATTGCTCTATTTTCTAGATTCCATCTTGTAACAGAATGACTTCTATCCAGGGATGGGTGTCTGCTTTAAAGAGGTGCTTAAAGAAATTATTATCCCTGGGGGACAAGGGATGTGTGCAAAAAGAGTGTGTTTATGGTAAGCGTACTTCATCGCAAAATAAAATCTTCTCCCTTAATGCAGTGGCCACTGTAAAATTACAATTGTGTAGTAAATGAAACACTCTCTGTAAAAAAAAAAAAAAA